>PNEQ01006824.1:0-79766 GCA_003012365.1 Medauroidea extradentata
CTGGGACGAGCGGACGACGAGGACCTTAAGTGCTGCAGTAGAAGATTGTTCACGGTACTGTGACTTCTTTCTATAGCGACAGAGTCAGCCTGCACATCAGTACAAGAACGAAAGAATATAGTTTTGGAGAGACAATTTATTCTATATCTGTACTAAGGCACGACTCTCTCGCATGGTTCTCGGTACATTTGCCGGAGGTTGTTAGTTGGTAATTCCTCTATTTTGATTCTTAAATCCAGGACAATTTATGGTTTCCTTTTGAGTACATTACATTTTTTTTCTCGTACTACAATATTATTTTTATTTATTAGCATTGTCTAGCATTGTCTCACGTAAATGTTTTGAGCAATATTCTTTCCTTTTCTGTAAACGAATCCACTATTAAATTTTCCCTGATATTCTGTGATTGATTTAGGTATTGGATGTTAAACTTAATGTAATATCTTTCTCTGCATGCATTGATAACTGTTAAATAATTTTTGAGCAGGCTAGCCGTGGTTGAGTCTTATAGAGAAAGCAAAACATGATAACAATTTATACAAAATAAGTATCACACCATATATGTGTATATATATATATATATATATATATATATATATATATATATATATATATATATATATATATATATATATATATATATATATATAAGAAATATACTCTACCGGTCCTGAACGTGCAAATTCTTTTTTTTACTTACTTTTTCAGTTACTTAATATCACTGTTTCAATTACTGAATTAGTTTTATTAATTTTATTTGAGTTTTATGTTGATTCATGATAGTTAAAATAAGAATTTTCACTTAAGAGAACGGCCATACGATTAGAAAGCCATGTCGCAAATAAGTACATACGGAAAAATCATCGAACCAAAACAAACAGAAAATTATTAGAAAACCTCTCTTTCTATGTAATTACGGTTGTATACCATGGTTTAATATTTCATGATGTCCATAAACAACCGCAAAGTAAGCACAAAATGCAAATCTTAGGCTAAATTGGAGACGGAAATATTAGTGGCAAAATTATGTAAGATTACATTTTACTTGCACTATGTGGCAACGGCAACATATCAGTGTAGTTAATCCCCTCTTGAACTGCACAAATATATTGTTTACCTTACTACCGCAACTGTTCTGGCCTGCATATTATCGGCGTAGTTCAAACATGATTCTAGGTTTACTTGACGTAATATACATAAAATAATACCTAGACGTGGAGCGAAAGTGGGGAACTTTCTTCGTGCAGTGTTGCCACATGGTGCACGTAAAATGGCTTCGTAGAACATTTTACCACTAACGTTTTGGTCTTCAGTTTAGCCCAAGATTCGCCTGGTACGCTTATTACTGTACGCAGATGTTTCTAGGCATCCTGTATGTGTGTATGTGTGTACAGTATCTTATAATATAAAAATGAATCGCAAAATGTGTTGGTAAGCGCATAACTCAACAACGCATGAACCAATTTAGCTTTTTTTTTTTTTTTTTTTTTTTTTTTTTTTTTATGTTCGTGAAGTTCAAAGATGGTTTTTACGGCGAGAAAAATTCGAATAATTGCCGGAAAAAACCCTTAAAAATATTTAGAGTCAATTTGAGCTTTATTGCTATTGTTGTTTAAACAATGTAAGTATGTTCCTGTGATCGAGGCCTTAAGCATTCACTCAGGTATTGTATAAAGTTTGGGGTGTTAGAGGGGTGGGGTTACGGGTTCGTATCCCGTGCAAGACTTTGCGATGGGAATTACTATGACATCATACAAGCGTATTGCGCGCGCTCTTTACACTGTTATTGAGTACGCTAGCTGTTAAATGCCTTCAAATTATTTCACGCGGTGGAAGCCGCAGCCGGGCAGCTGTTTTATAGAGAAATAAAGATGAATTAAAAAAAGAAGTTCTGCAATTAAAGTACGCTTAGCGCAGTGGACTGGACAAATCTGTTTGTATTTGATGTTTTAAAGAAAAACAGTGAATATAGTATCACCATTAATTAACACGTAACTAAAAGTTAGTTACTCTTTTCTATAGTACAAGCGGGCGAAGCCGCAAAGGGACAGCTAATGCTTTACGATATACAATATTCTTAGTATATAAATAGTTTTGTTGGTATTCCGACACGGGAACAGGCGACATATAACTGGCCATGTGAAAAAGATGGATTTTCAAGAAAACAAACAAAAAAGAAAAGAAACATTTAGCGACTGTCCTTGAGACAACATAAACATTTGACAAAGAGGATGTAAAAAATATGAATATCGTTAAAAACAAATGCTTCGATCGGAATTATTTTATTGATAAAAAATAAATAAAGAAAACTGAATTTCTTAGCGTACATCACGGTTAGTTCAGAGCCATTATAATTTCGTCAAATGCTAAACAAATACGAACATTGTTTTCAATAATTTTGTCTACATGCTTCCTGTCTTAACGATGACTATTGAAATCGAATTGTTATAATTAATAAAAAAAGTGAGTTTATTATTCTAATGCTTTATGATATACAATATTCTTAGTATATAAACAGTTTTGCTGGTATTCCGACACTTAGCGTCTGCCCTTGAGATTTATTTATCGACATTAATTATAACAATTCGATTTCAATAACCATCGTTAAGACAGGACAACGTCTGTCGGGTCAGCTAGTATAAATAAATAAATAAATAGATGTAACATAGACGCAAATAATAACGATCTAAATCAATTTTTCAGTAGTTATGTCATAGTTGAGTTTTTGTAATTATCACTTTCACTTTATTTCTCATATTTAAATATGTTCACTTTAAACTCCATTCAGAAAACTGTTACATAAACTTTACTATTCCGAAATGTACACTGGGGATGTCGGCTGTTTACGAAGTTGTCTGACACCTCGCCTCACATCGTGGTAATCCACATTAGATTCTTGATGGTGTTGATTTCAATTTTCATGTGTGGGAAATGTGGCGGACGTTGTTATTCCCCTGCCTAATATATCGGAGCACTCCTGTTTTCCTCGTCTTAGCATTCTGCCATTGGTTCCCACTGTGTCTATATCAACCGCAATAGCTCAGTACATGAGTGCATGACTACTAAGTGCCGAAAAAAATAAGTTCTCAACTCCCTTTACATGTTTAATACTTGTGTTTATCACCGGTATGTACGTATTACTATTTAAACGAAAAATAAAAAGTGGGGGTTACGTTTTCCCTTTGACATTTTTATCAGGAAGATTTTACAAGAAAAAATGAATATTTTGTGGCAGCTACTTATAATATATTGTTAGGATTCAGACAGCCAAATATTTGTTATGTTTACAACAAAATATTTTTTGCTGTCACCGCCAAAATATTGCAGTCACAAAAATATATATTTTTTTTTGTTTACTCCAAAATATTTTGGCGCTCTCAATAATAACAAAATTTTTCTTTCAGTATACATAGGTGTATTTTATTATCATATTTTTTTTGTAAGTAAACAGTGTGACTACATACAATTTCACATGAAATAAGGTTTTGGAAGTAAATTTTATTCGAAATATATTTACTCTTTGAAGATACCTTGTAAACGCTCAGTCGGCCTCGCACCGAATTGAATTGGTGAAAGTGTACACTGTGAGGTATGTTAACGAGTGAAGTTACGTAGTACAAACAGTTGTTTCTAAAACTGCTACATCATATAGATGCTTGTGAAAGGGAACTCACTAGTGACAACAAGGGTGGATGCGTGTAAGAGGCCAGCTTGTTTGCAGTTCCGTGGCGTGTCAACAAGTGTAGTATTGCTAGCACTCCTACAGACGTGTGCAGAAGTGGCGACAAGGTAAACTACTCGCTGTATCAGCTGTGAGCTTCCATTTGAATTATTAGCTGATGTAGTAAGCTGTTTGCAAATATTCAATAGCTCGATTATCAAGTACGTAAATGCAAATATTTTAATTCTTTTTAACACCCAACAAATCTCTCATACTCATAGAGTGATTTTGTTGGAGGAAATGGCATCCTGTGGCTATTGTAATATAGGCCTATTGTTCCGTGGAATATTCTTAGTACAATTTTTTACGAAGGTATAATACTTGTAACCATTTTATTAAGGAAAAGAATGTGAATATAATAGCATAATTTAACATACAATTATAGTTTATAAATTATGTATACTGTACATACGGAGGAATACATTTGCTCATTCCTACCAGATAATGTTGCTAATTCGTTTTTTTTTTTTTTCTTTGATGGCATATTCCCAAGAGACCGATTGTTGATGTTAATTGTTTTATGATAAAAACATTATTCTTTGAAGGTTCAAAAATTATGACACAAATAATATTACTTCTCCAGAATATAATGGGCAGTGGGACCAAAGAAAATTAGCCACGATAATTGTTGGAAGCAATCTTACTTCCTGTTGAAGAAGTCAACTTGTAACAACTTGGCGAACAAAACATGTAAACATATAGAACTATTTGCAGGTGTTTCCAATATGCAAAAATTGTGAAACGGTCGTTTCTTCTGGCAGGTAGGACGGTGAAAAATATTTCGAAAATTCAATATTTCGAAAAGTTTCCATTCCACAGAGGAGAAAAATTAATGAACTCTGTAGGCCTATGTGTAAAATAATACATACTATGCAGAGGAAGATCTACGCTGATGCCTTCTTTGTGTAGAAAGATTCAACCAGTCAGAAGATTAGACTTTCGTTATTCGAGGCCATGTCCCAACTGGCGGTTTAACTTAGATACTAAATAGTCACAAGACTCGTTACAGTAAATTCCAGGCCGTTCAACTCACCCTAAAAGTCAAAATTTGTATGTTTTAACTTCATGCACACCGCAAAACTAATAATAATACCAATAATATTAACAATATCATCGAAGAACTCACATTTAAATTACATGTCACGAGCTACGGCTGAAATATGCAAAACCTTAAAAATAATAGCTAAAAGTAACAAAAAATTTAATTTCAGAATTTTTTTAAAATCTAAAATATTATGTCATTGGTTTTTATATACGTCTAGGCGTGGCCCATGTAATGTGGTAGTGTAAATTATTTAGTTTCATTATGTTTATTGGTTTTCGTGCAATGCATGAAGTATAAATATGCAAATTTCATATTCAAAACAACGTTATGGGAAATCTGGCTAAACAAAATTTTTATAAGAAGGAAATGTACTCCGAAGTAACGTTTTTAAACCTAACAATATTACAAACACATATAAAATTACAAATTTTCTATACTTAGACGACCTTAAATGATGATGTATGTGATGGATTAGTACATTTTGTTTTAGTAAAAGCCTACAACTATCGTTACTAGAAACTAAAAACTTGGCAGCTTTTCAACTAAATCATACTAATTTTACTACTTTTTAAATTACCAGTTCGAATACGGTCTGAATCGCACTTATGGGATGTGTGCAGAAACTATCACCGACCTCGTTTTATGACAGGCATGATTTAGGAAAACACAAAACCAAAGATGTCTGACCTGGGGATCGAACTCAGGCCTACCTGATTTGAAATTGATGTTTTACCAGCGTGCAAATTAGGTTGGCCTGTTCATATTGCTATATGAAACATTTATAGTTACATTTCAAATTTCCTGTATTTTTCTTGTAGTAATTTACGAAAATGTATTGAAAAAGTTAGTGTAACCTAACAGCTTTAATTTTCAAAATACTGATAATTGACAACTTGTTGAATGTGTTATTTGAACTGTAAAATATTGAACTGAGTTACGTTGTTTGGCAAGCAAATGGATTAATAAAATTGCAGCGAACAGTTATGTGAAGCGTGTTTACCCACGTGGTTACATATCTGACTCAAATTCTTGTAGGAGACGATCCTTGTCGAAGAGAGCGAGAATACTTTTTAGAACTGAAATTATGTTTTATATTGCACGTAATTATTAATTATCTGCTAGGCGTGGTAGTTTCCTGATTAATCATACGTTTGAGGTTCATATTTCCTCTAAATAACCCAAAAACTTAAAATCCTGTAAACCATGTCACAACCGCTGAGCATAACGGTAAAAAAAAGCTTACATTTAGAGAAATACGCTATCGGAACGAGTTTTCCAATATATTTCTGTAGCTCATAATTTGAAACGTAACCGTCTTGCGTTAACATAAGTGTATATATATATATATATATATATATATATATATATATATATATATATATATATATATATATATATATATATATATATATATATATATATATATATATATATATATATATATATATATATATATATATATATATATATATATATATATATCGTTAAAATATTCTCCCTATTAAAAACTATTAAAATGAAATACTTATAAAGTTTCCCACACTTTGTTCTAACACGTGTTTAAAAATGTTCCCTGCTTTTACCAAAAGTATCTTCGAAACAAGTTCCAAAAAAAGTTTTGAAAAAACACGAAAAATAAAAGAAGAAAAGATTCCCTCATTTTCAGTTTCGCTCACATTGCATTTTTATTTTGAATGCATAAAACATTTACCTCACTAACCCTTACACTAACTGGATCTAGTCGAAGCACATCCACTTGTCAGATACCTCCGCCCCACATTGGGTCATAATCGGATCTTGTTTATCATTATGGTAGCTATATGTATAGCCTACTGGAGCAACATTGTCCCACTGAAAATATTAGATTTGAGGTTACTTGGTAAATTAATAACTGTGGTCAATTGCCCAAAAATATACATTAGGTCAATCTAGTCAATTTTTCAATTTTTTAAACGAAATAAAACCAAATTATAAGATAATGGAACAACGTAACCCCGCAGGGCCAAAGAAGTCCTAGTTTCCGGGTAACGTTAATTGTATTGTAATATTTTCGTAACGTTTTCCTTTTGGATGAATCTTTCAGTACAAATAAGAAAGCTAATTTATGTGTGTATATATATATATATATATATATATATATATATATATATATATATATATATATATATATATATATATATATATATATATATATATATATATATATATATATATATATATATATATATATATACAGAGTGAGTCGGGAGGAAAGGTACATGCTTTGAGAGGTTATAGTACTGGTGATTCTGAACAAAATGTTTCTAAGAAACATATGCCCATTTCTTAACCGTTTCAGAGAAACCGAATGAAAACAACAAGGAACGGGAAATGTGCAAGTGACGGTAAATAACGATAAGTACTGTTATCGTATGTTTGGTTTAATTGTGTACATTTCCTCACAAAACATGTTCAAACACTCCACCACCAACTTTAATGCATTTTGCCGCTCTGATAGACGGCTGCTGTGGTGCTGATCTGAGCTCATTAGTACATGGCTGTACTTGAGCACAAGCATGGTAAATACGAGCTAGAAGTTCCTCTCTTGTGTCCACCCTGCGCGTGTAGACATCGCTTATAAGCCAACCTCACACACAGCAATCCAATGGGGTAAGATCAGGTGACCTCGGTGGTCAAGCAATGACTCCACGGCGACCGATCCAACGCCCAGGATGTGTTTCGTTGAGGTACTGTGTCACTGGCCATACAGAATGTGCAGGAGCTCCGTCTTGCTGAAAGTACATACGAGCTCTTGTTGCCAAAGGGATACTAGGGCAAGCACTGTAGGGCTGAGACTGAGGTAAACAACTGCGCCATGCTTAGAGCGCCACCGTGTGGAAATGTACAAAATTACACACAACATAAGATAACAATAGCGTGATTTATCGTCACCTGCACTTATCCCGTACCTTTTTGTTTTCATTAGGTTTCTCTGAAACGGTTAAGAAATGGGCATATGTTTATTAGTAACATTTTGTTCAGAATCACAAGTACTATCACCCCTCAAAGCATGTACCTTACCTCCGACTCAACCTGTATGTATATATGTATATATAAACACACACACACAGTCTATTTCTTAAATAGATGGGTAGGTATACTTCCAAGACGTAACATACACAGACACACACACACAGACACACACACACAGACACACACACACAGACACACACACACACACACACACACACACACATATATATATATATATATATATATATAGAGAGAGAGAGAGAGAGAGAGAGAGAAGGGGAGGGGGGGTAGTCCACAAACAAACGTATAATAACCGCACCACGCAAATTCTGGACTAAATTGGAGACGAAAATGTAAGTGACAAAATGTTGTACGACGACAATTGTACGTGCACAATGTGGCAACGCTGCACGCAGAAAGTCCCCTTTTGCGCTCCACATCCAGGTGTTATTTCATGTATGACCTATGTTACGTCAAGTGAACATATTATCATGTTTGGACTGCTCGGGCTTTGAACCTGCAGCCATAAGCAGATCAGAATATTAGAAGTAAAGCCTAAGAGGGGCTAACTACCTACAGGGCAATGTTGCTACATTGTGCACGTAGATGTCATCTACAACAATTTGCTACTGACATTTTCGTCTTCAATTAACCCAGTATTCGTGTAGTGTAGACTATATACTTGTTAATAGTACATTTAACATAAGAACAGCTCTATATTTAATTAAGTGTCTTGTTTGTTGTAAAAGAGTATCATCGAGGCTGGACTGGACTTTATTCATAGCTTATTTCTACCACAAGTTAATTTACGAATGTCAAGCAGATAATTGGTTCCGAAAACAAGTACTATTAGAACGATGTGTGCGATGATGTCTTTCTGTGCACAGCAGCACGACCTAAACTGTAAATCTCATGCATATTTCTGTATACATCAAACGTTACGAGTGTTTCACTGGCTACAATTTCATAAGCATTTGACAACACTGCATAAATATAATCCGACTGTATGCTACGAATGCGACATGACATTGTGAATTCCTGTTATGAAGGCCTGATTTTGAAAGGAAAATTGTCAGAATATAGCATTTTAAACCCACAGCTACCTCATGGTAAGTTGAATTCCTCGATCAATTGATTTTTATTGAATTCGATCTTATTTTTAAAATTTAGAATACATGTTTTTGCCAATTTTTCATATGCTTGTTACCATTGTACTACAAAACATAACAATGGCTTTTATAATAAACTACCGTGTGCATCTGTAATTCCTCAATGGTTTGAGGATACGTTAACACACAAATAAAAATTAAAATTAATTGCTAGTGCATAAGTTGTACAAACCAATATCATACCACAGCTAACAAAATTCGGTATTATTTCTTTGAAAGAGAGTACGGGTATTAAAGTATAGCGATATTGGGAACGCTCTAGTAGGGTATTTGCGAATGCTGGCTGGTATCGTTCAGGAGGCGCGGCCATGTTCTCCGCTGCCCCTGACAAGAAGGCAGCCCGCCTCACGCCCCACAGTGGTGTTACCATGGCGACACTTTGCCCGCTCGCCCCTGGCAGGACGGCAGCCAGCATGACACGGCCGCGACGCTCAACCCTCAGCTCCGCCAATACCGAGCCAGCTGCAATACATCCCTGCTGTGCTATGGCAGGGTTTGCCGCATCCGCTGCACCAGTTGGTAAGAAGACAGCTGTTGTCAGTGTGTAGTGTGTCTGCTAAAATACGGGGAACCTACACTGCACACTGCAAAAACGTTTTCATTACGGCATACAAAACCAGTTCTTTGAGGTAGTTTACGTTGCGGCAAATACACAAAAATATATTATTATAAAACACATGCGTAAGTACAATACACTATGCATAATATAGTTTATAAATACATTATAATCACTGACGAATATCATCTAAATCCAAATCAGTGGTTACAGTAAGTGAAATTGGAAATCACTGAAATGTTAATTAATAATCAGTTTCTGACTGATGAACCTTTAGAATCCACTAAAAATTATCAGTTAACCAGCAGGTGAAGTTTACTGTGAATAAGTGAAAATCAGTGTTAAGGTCATGCTTGATCCATAATTTCTGCTGCTTTCTTGACTGATGAACCTTTAGAAACCACTAAAAATCATCAGTTAACCAGCAGGTGAAGTTTACTGTGAATAAGTGAAAATCAGTGTTAAGGTCATGCATGATCCATAATTTCTGCTGCTTTCTTGACTGATGAACCTTTAGAACCCACCAAAAATCATCAGTTAACCAGCAGGTGAAGTTTACTGTGAATAAGTGAAAATCAGTGTTAAGGTCATGCATGATCCATAATTTCTGCTGCTTTCACGGTAATTATTTTATCTTCAACGAGAAGGTATCGGAAAGCTGTTGCACAGTTTTGTTAATTATTGTTTTTGCAATTTAGTATATTTTTTCTAGACAGTAAATTTTACAGATTTGTCTAGTTAGTACATTAATGAAAATTCCCTTTATTGCATAATTAACTGAAACCATTGTGTACTTTGTCTTAAAAATTGTTTACATAGTATATACTATTTTTAGCAAAACTATGCAACAGTTTTTCTACATCTGCTCTCGTTTAGGATTTAAAAAATTAATATCGTAAAAGCAGTTAAAATTATGGAACATGGCCTTAAATCAGTAGCATTTTGTCACAGAAACTATCAGCATGGTTTCACTAACTTCAGTTTGTAATTGTTTACAGAAACTACTGAAATTTCACCGAAGTGGTTCGTTCCTCACTGATTCAATATTAGAATGATTTTCTTCCTTAGTTCAATTTACTGTGATGTAATAAAAAAACTGACAAGTGTGTAATAATTCCTAGTCTTAATAGCACGAATCTTGCTGAACACAAAGTACTAACACGTGGGAGTGCTGAAAATGCATGGAACTGAGAAACTGCTGCGTCTATATTTTAAACACTAGCGTCCAGTAACACGCGCGGTCTCATTTCTTATACCCTTATTACTCTCGATCAATGCAAATAATTTCCGGCAAGTCTGAACTTGTAGGGATTAAAACGTTCAACGCAGTCCAACTGGTACGCCACATTATTAGAGATATTTAATTTTTTCTTAATGAATTAAAATTATTCTCATTTTTTGTCACCTCCCTAATATTTTAACATTTTTTGCCTCCAGTGTTTAACCAGCAATTATTTTCATATTTAATTGTTTTTGATTATACAGCTTACTTGTATTAAGGAGTAACTTAAAATTTTCAAAATAACTTACTGACGCTGGAATTTCGTAAAAATTTCTGCATGTTTACATATTTAGAACTTAGTATTTTCAAATATATCGTATTTGTATGTATAGTTCTAATTCTGTTAATTCGGTAAATAATGTACTGCAATGCCGTCCCGCGACGTTTCTTAAGGGCGCGATCTACCGCTATTTTCATCCCCATGGTTTTTATTTTTATATTTGTAACAGTTCTTTTTTTTTTTCATTGTTTTAGACACAAAATGTAACTAAATTTTTCTCTTACAAAAGTTTTTTACCTCGCATAGTTTTTGCGTAATGACTCGTTAAAGCCAGAATTTGCATGTTTTCATTTTAAGGACGACAATGAAACCAACTCACTTACCAACTAAAAAAATTCGCAGTGAATAACGTTCTTATAGGCTACAAATTCAGCTATGTCAAACCACAAAATAAAATGTTTCTGTATCTTAAAAAAATTTGAATTTTTAAAATTTTTATTTTAAAATCCAGCATTTCTATTTAAATACAAAAAAAAATCTTTGTTTATATGAAAGTGACATTGTAGCCTGCGGCGTCTTTATTCACTGTGAATTTTTTTCAGTTTGGTATGTCAGTTGGTTTTAGTGTAGTCCTTAAAACGGAAACATGCAATTTTGTCTTTAACAAGCCATTACGCGAAAACAATGAGAGATAAAAAAAAACTTCATAAGAGCAAAATTTAGTCATATTTCGTGTCTAAAATAAGAAAAAAAGTATATCTGTTACAAGTAAAAAATAAAAACATGGTATTTAAGATCGCTGTGTACCGCGCCCTTAAGAGCAAATTTATGCCTCGCGACTGAAAGATAGATGAAGCAGTCTGCTCTAGGTCAATTTAATTTTCTGGTGTTGGCGGCAGTGCGACCGCAGCAAGCTGCCGCCTTGCTGAGTGCACACATATTCGCACAAAGAAGAGAAAACAGCTAGGGAAGTTTGTAGATCAACCGGTGAGGTAGGGGTAGGGAGGGAGCCAACTATGAGTTTGCGGACTCCTAAAAATGCCACCCGGGTCAAACAAAGTTAAAGCGTCTAAACAAGCTCGTCGCTGAAGAAGACGTCTTCCACTGCAAAACGAAGGAAGAATTTTTTCTCCTATCTCCTTTTTTTTTTCCCCCGGGAATACTTTTTATCCTGCTTTTGGGAGTCGAGGAAGAAAATACTTGGGTCTCGGGAATGACTTGCGTTGGCAGAACCTTGCAGGTGGAGGGTGGGGAGGGGGACGACCATGGTTTCCGTAATTGTTCTGTTGACTGTCACATGTCCCTCAAGGCATTTGCATACCGTCCTAAGTGACGGAGCAAATATGTCTGGCGTGTGCAAACTGACTGGCCGGCCTCGTCTTCCTCACCCCTCCCTCTCCTTGCCGCACCCATGGACCATGTCCAGCCAATTGGGAGGAGGCTGACATCTCCATCAGCAACCCCGGGGCTATAGCAGGGGGAGGAGGGGAGAGGCGAGGGTGAAGGAAAAACAGCCGCCACGACTCCCCCAGCCTGGCACTCGGTGTTGTCACCTGAGTGTTAAACACTTGGGCACATGCCACTACGTCGCCTGCCCGTCGTCGAACTGAGTCGGGGACCGTACGAACCCAACATGTAGGCTAGTTGTTGCATTACCGTCACCGCAAGCCTGCTTCGTCCACACTTAAAGGTGTTCACGTGGCAAAAATTCAACATTTTACATTTGCTCGGCAAAATGTTAGTTTTACAGACGTTACTTGAGACTACATTTCCCACTGGTAGACATTTTTTAGCTCTCATAGTTTTCCCATAGCGGCACGTCAAAGCCAGAATGTGCAAGTTACAGGAACATAGGTTTAACAAAATCCAAGTGACTTGCTCGAATGAAATAATTTACACTGAAATTAGATATAATGGGCACTATGCTAAAAGATTTAAAAACACACAACAAAGTCATTTTGTCTTTTTAAAAAATTGACGTAAATAAGGTAAATTTTCGTTATTTTCGGATTTCTTTAAAAAGAACAGAGGAGTTCCGTTTTGTGTTTTTAAATATTTTAGCATACAGCCCATATTATCTAATTTCAGTGTAAATGATTTCATTCGAGTAAGTCACTTGGTTTTTGTTGAACCTATGTTCCTGTAACTTGCACATTCTGGCTTTGACGTGCCGCTATGGGAAAACTATGAGAGCTAAAAAATGTCTACCAGTGGGAAATGTAGTCTCAAGTTACGTCTGTAAAACTAACACTTTGCCGAGCAATTATAAAATTATGAATTATTGCCACGTGAACACCAAGAGTTAGTGGGCCGGTCGCGTGAGCCACGCTGTAACGTAGTACGGAAAGTATTTTCTCTTGTATAACTATTAAAAAATATTTCCGATGCGTTTATCTACGAAAAGAAGACGAACCTTCAAACTGTGTCCCTACGGTTTTAAAAATGCCATCCGAAAATTTAAAACATGATTTCCAAGTTCCTCAAAAGTGCTAAAAATGACTTTCTCGCGTTGCTGTGGCTGAGAAAATATCAACCGTAATCGGAAAACTAAATCACAGAAACCTGCATTGGACTTGACCACATACTTTCCACAAATAAAATAATAGAGTCATCGCAAGTCCCGATGAAAAACTGTTTCTACGAAAACACCGCACGCTAGTTTAACACTCTCCGTCTAGAGGCGGCAAGGTGGACTGGAACATTAAGTATACAAACAATTTCCGAGTGTCCAAATTCGTATACAAGTATCCGTTTACTTAAAATGGTACATACTGCACGGCGTATTATTTGTGCACGAGTCTAACAATAAAACATCACTTCATGCATAAGTTGTTTCTGTCGTATGTATTTACGTTCGCATAAAATATATATTTGTTTAGTTCTCACGCGAGTTATGTTTTATGCGAAACTATTTAACTTATTTCCAGTAGCTTTATCTATTAAAATATAACGCACTCCAAGTCATGGTCGTATGTTTTTTTAAAAAATACAGCATGTGTGTTAGAAACTTGTTTTTGGAGTCTATTAAAAGTGCTAATGACGGTGAATTTTAAAAGACAGTTCTGTCTATAAAATTATTATAGTAATAAGATTTGTAAAGGCGAAATGGAGAGGTATTAATTAGACTTTACGCCATACATTATACAAAGAAAGGTATAGCTAGACAGTCTGGAAAATCTTAAAAATATTTAAGTCAACGTAATCGCCAATAAACTGAAGTATCTTTAGCCTATGGATGATGCAATTTGTGAACAATTTTGGAAACAAATATCATAACGTCTGTGTTAATGCTGTACAGTTATAACTGGGCGTGTTGAATACATAAACAGTGTTTCAAATCAACGATAACCAATATCGATACAAAACATCCAGTGTTATACACAGCACGTTGCAGTCTAGCAAACAATCTTCTTTTCTCGTGATTTTTCAGTGTCTCTAGTCATGTGGTCACCACTTATAGTCCCAAGGAAAAAAAAAAGACTACAGCGAAAATACTGCGTGATAAATTAATGGTCGGCGCATAAAGGGTGATATTCGGCTATTTTCGACGCGCGCGTATCTGTCTCGTCCATGTAACTTATTTTTGTATTTCCTCAAGTGGATAAAGAGTGTTCCTCGAAAATTTCTCTTGAGACTTGTAGCCATAGGATGTAAATAAAAACTTTTATTTTAACGAAATTTCTTCTCAATATTAATCAATTTTAATAATAACTCATTTAAGAGGGCGTGGTACATAATTCAACGCTAAAAGCATTAATCTATAACTGTAGGTTTCTAGAAGCCAATTTGCGAAAATTAAACAACAGCAATCCTAGACAATAGTTTTAGCCAACGTTTAAACAAAATTGTTTCCAGTGTTCTGAGACACAATCTCTGACGCCGGAACCTCGTTCAGTTAACTGCGGCGCAAGAGATCACGCGCTATGAATTAGTAATTCTGGATAAATATTTACTCATAAAGTTGGCCAATACCATTATCTAGGATTGTCATTGAGTATTTTATCCATATTGGCCTTGAAGAAAGCGTAGCAATTAATTGATATTTTCAGCGTTTATTTGTCTACCACGCACTCTTAAGATAAAGTATTATAGGCCTATAAGAAGTTTCTTAGCTGTGCACACCGCCTGCCCCTTGCTTCAGATGCGTTGCAATGTACAGGGAAAGACGTTTTTTTTTTTTTACGAAACTATCCCACATGTGCCCGTTGTGTCAACGAAAAGAAAACACATTAAAATGTAAAAAAAAAATTTTGTAAACTTTACCAGGATATTCTTCGTAAAATCATTAGTTTATGGCGTTACATAGGTAAACTTTATAATACTACAAAGGAATTCTCTGTACCTATACCGACAGTTCCTGCAGTGTAAATAATTTTGTAAAATTTGATAAGGCACTTCTTCGTAGGTACAAACTTTTGTAAATGTTGAAAATTTCCCTTGTAAAATAATTAGTTTATAACGTTAAAAGGACTTTTGTTTCCAAAAAAAACTTAGAAAAAAATGTGTAGCCTACAAAAATCGTAAGTTTGCCGGAAAATACATATGCAAAGATCACAACCTCTGAAAAGTATTTTTCTGGAATAAAATGAATATTTATATTAATTGTGTACTTTAAAAGACATCATTATTACTGAACTTTACATTGAATGTATACAAATAACTAACGACTAAGTGATATGTAAGACACAATCGTCTAGTGATAAGATGCGCATTTTTTTTAAGCATGGGGAGAGTGGTTCAAAACTTAACACTTCCCAATTTTTTTTCTTTTAATTTTTCAAAATTATTTGATAAATAAGTTCAGTGTTATTTATGAAGTACAATGAACTTTTAAATATATTTTTTTCCTTATTGAAAGTACAGCTACAAGGCTAGTCCTTGTAATTTTTCAAACTTATACTTTGTATTTTATTACGAGGACAACCATAGTAGTTTTACAAGGAATTTCTTTGGCAACTGGGTTTCCAAGGCTTTTCTTTGTAAAAGTACAAAACAATTTTTACAGGGTACGGAAAATTATGGAAAGTCATTGTAAAGTCGTAGTACGGTTTGTAAGTCCTCTGACATAGCGAAAAACGGCCTTTCAGACTGTTGTAAGAGAAACACAGAATCATGCACTACTGTAAACTTTGCCACATACTTTCCACTAATAAAATTATATGGTCGCCACTTCAAGTCCCATAGTAAAAATGGATCGGCAGGAATATTATACGCTCGTATTGCTATTGATTCGTTGAGGCGATGCGGCATTTAGTACGCGCTACAAATTCGTCCTTATAGCTCCGTTACTTCTGAGTGTCTAACAAGTTATATATAAAGGGATTTTCTATACAATTTATTAGCTCGTTATTGTGAGACATAAACATTAGGTACTAAACATAAACAAATTGGTAACTATGGAGTTTGCGATCATATTAGTTAAGAATTCCACGTAGAATACTTCATAATTGACAGAGTTATATTTTTAATTCAATGAGAACTATATTTTTTTAATTTTCTCTCATATAACCTTCGGTGGTTCAAGTTGATAGGCAGAACATTTAAAGTGGAACCTGTGTTGCCAAATAAATCAGATAAAAATATCAAAATTATTGTGCAACGCATTGTAACGTACGGTGAGGTGAACGGATTTTACTTTACAACCATTTAACAACGAGGTCTAAAAAGCCGATGAGGGTGATGTGAGGTTAACAGAAAACATAACAGCCGGGATTCCAACGCAGGACCTTTCATACCGGCGCTTAACCGAATACTCTACGAAGGCCGGCTTGTTATGTATTGTGTTCCGTACGAATTCAAGTTTATTAAGCAAATTAATAGTCAATTTTCTAGTCTTTGTTATACATAAGTTCAAATGTTTTTACGAGTCAGCAGGAAATCGACTTTACAGTGTCATCGTAGTTCTGAGTATCGCAACGCTGGGTGCAACATCCTGTCGTAATTTTGGATTAACATAATTTTCACTGTAACTTTAGTTTCTAAAATATACTTTGGTACTACGGGTTGTACAAACAGAAAATTGATGAAGATTTTTTTATAAACTTAGCTTGTGGTATTACTCTGAGGACATTTTTAAATTCGCTTTCTGGAAATTCTACAGCTATTTTAATAAAGGTATATTGTTATTCTCCTTATTATTGAACAATTAACCAAATAATTTATTTCCCTGACATATCTAATTATATAAAAAATAATTAGCAATAGAACTACGACAAAAATTTTAATGATCCCATATTAACTTGCTGAAATACACGTTATTATACATGTTTAAATTTATGGTTTAAGAATCATGAGATTTTCTCACCTGTGTAACAAGTTGTGAAAGGAACAAGAAAAACGTAATTTTACAAAAACTTAATAAAATAACGATCTAAGAATAGTCGTGAATGAGACATAAACGATCTCGTTGTTTGGGTTTCGGGCTCGGTGAGTGAAGTAGGTTGAGTTCTTTATGATGTCACTGCTAAATTTGGTCGAAATTTGTCTGACCGTGTAGGATTACAGAAAAAACACGTAAAATTTTATGCAGGCACCTTCTGACTTCCATGCTGCAGTCCTACACAAGATAGCGGCAACTAAATAAATTGTGAACTGAATGTAAACATATTAACAGTTTTGAATATTTCCAAGAATAATTCGTGTTGTTTGAGTTTATTTTCGATACCAGTACATAATTTTAAGAAGACTTGGTTCATAAAGTAACATTATAAGGTAAACGTTTATAATTTTTTTGAAATTCTGTGTGTCAGTATAGAAAAAATGCAGTTCTAGGAAATAGTTTTTCCTGACGTTTGTCAACATGTAGCTACTGTAGTGCATTTATGGCGAACTATCAATGATACCGTAGTTTTGCAACTTCGACTTGTCTAAATGAGTGTGTCTCGCTGGCAAAATAGTTAGCAAGAAAGACGCTTAAATCTTTTTCCTAGGATTGTTCTTTTTTTGTATATTTTCTGTATTGACTTAAAAATACCTACGCCTTTAATGAAATATTTTCGGCATTCATTTACGTATCAAGGCCTGTTATTAGAGACCCCTGATTTTTACGAGAATATTTTTCCATCATTGTGTTTCAATGACTTGTGCAAACCTGCATCTCTACTTCGACGTCAGTGATGGAATGCTCTTCCCTCTCAGCGTCATGGAGTCCTACCCACCAATCACAGACATGTGGTGTCGCAGAAACCTTGTTCCGAATGGTGCACTCAAATAACTGACTCTCTACACAAAGACGCTCTGCCAAACAAAGTGGTTAGAAAATATTGTTCGCGAAATTTCGTGTTTTTCGAATTAGCTTTGTGCTTTTGTACTACACCCTACGTCGGAGAACTATCTAAATATTTTTGATGAGTGACTGCAAGAACTTAGAAATTAGACAAGAAATGCTGATCATTATATTAGCGTTTACATTTACATCTAATGCCAACCATACATTAAGTATCTACTGTAAAACATGCTCCAGGAAATGTATCATAATTTTATTCTTAGGAACTCCATAGTTAAAAATAGTAAGGAATTAGTGCTCAAATACTACCATATGTTTAATTTTTAAAGTATCTTAATCTGATTTAGTTTGTGTTTTATTTTTAAAATATAAAAGTTTTCCTCACTTGGCAGTATAACGTTATCATACTTAGCTTATGTTAAACCTCAACTCAATGCATGGAAGCTAATTCTCTTTATAAATTAATATTTATTTACGAAGTAAAAAAAACTAGACGAAGCAACAGTTCAAATAGTTAATTTTTGGCAATATCATTAACTTCTTTCCAATCCTAAATGACTCACACAATTTTTCAAAATTTAGATAGTTAAATGTGACTCGTTAGCATGCAGTTGTGTCATTCCTCGACTCAAAATTTATGTTAGCATTATAACTGTTGGCATATAGGCGAAAAGACAGCAGCGATGATTAAATAAAAGATTATCTGGAGAGAATAAAGAACACTAAGTAAGCATTCTCCCGAAAGGAAAGTGCAAGAGCGGCTTCGCCAGTGAGACAGAAAATTGCAATTGGATTGTCGGAGGCAAACATTTGTCGAAGCCGAGCTGGAGGCAGAGGACGGGCGGAGGAAAGGAAGGAAGGACGGAGAACGGAGGAAGAAGTGGAAGAGGAGGTTATATATACAGTTTAGTTAGCTAACTGGATACTTGAATGAAGTTGTTTTTCTCACCATGCACGTCTGTGCGGAGCCGGTGGAGATTTGTGTCGTCAGTTTGCAATACAGATAGACAAGGTTTACTCTCAACACACGGGGCGCCCTACCCCCTTGCTCTAGCTCGCTAGCTCGTTCTTTGCCAAACATCAATATTTGTCCCGAACGAAGTGAGCGCGCAGAACAGAGACGGCTGGGCTATAGTCCGACACACACACACGTACCACGGTCTTCTTCCTCTCCGTGGTTCAGCGTCCGGTCGCCAGAGGCGTCCTCGTCGCCCTGCCTCCTACAGCTCAACTCTGTTCTCTTTGACGCCCATCTTTCCCACCTAAGCTTAGAACATCTAGCACTATCCTCTAAGTTGAAGTACGGTAATTAAATAATAATTAAATCGAATAATGAAGAAGCTGTGCTCTCATGGGCACCAGACTAATACAATTTTCTTCCGCGCTAGTACCGAGTTTATTCCGTTTCAGCCTCCCCCTTCCCCGGCTCCCTCGTTTTCCATGAAGTTAGCCTACACTACGATGTTCACTACTTCAGAGAATTATTAACTCTTACCAACCCAGTTGCAATAGGGAAATAGTATGTTTTTATTATCCGGGCACTGTTTACTAACTGTTACGACATGCATACAATACTGTTGTCTCACTCAAAATTTTGGGCATTTTTAACAGTGACTGGCCTTGAATCACTAATAATTTCTACAAAGCCTGATCTCAAGTTCGTTGGTGTCTAATTTTGTATCCGCGTCATATCAACTCGTGTGGGCCTATCATGTTTACGCATTCCTATACATTCATTTTTAATGTCGCAGTTTAACAAATTGTCAAACCGAAGAGTTTTGTTTTATATACGTTATTGCTAGCGAATGTACTTGAATCGCACAAAGACCACAGTTACATAAAAGGACTAAGAACGAGAAAAATGAGAAAATGAGGAAAAAAACAATGAAACATTCCGGAAGAGAGAAACGTCTGTAGTCACCATACAAGAAATTCCGAAATGGAAATATAGTCGGAATATAATGAAGAAACAAAAAACTAAAAAGGAAAGTTTAAACCAACACTGACCAAAAAAGGTGAATGAAAATGGCGACAATGCTGGACAAAGACAAGAACAGCACAAGTGAACACAGCGGCAAAAAGGTTGTACACAAGACAACACAACTAATATAACACAGGCGGTTACAGTTGGCTGTCTTCGACGACGACAGATGTGACGTTTCGTGAACTTTTATTTCTTCCCTGCTACAGACACCGAGGTCATTATAGACGGTGATACAACTTGGTACAATGACAGAACTGAGAGAGGAGTCGGCCATGGCCTTTGTTAAGGAATAATGCCAGCATTCACCTGGAGCGATTTCGGAGAACCATGGAAAACCGAGATCAGCATGGCCAGAACCGGGCATCGAACCCAGGTCCTCTTGAATGCGAGTCCAAAGAGTTAAACTTTCTCTTTCACATAAATTCAGTACATTTTGACAGCTACACACGGGCAATAACTTTTAATATTTTGTGATTTGTGGTGCAGAGAAAGACATTTTCATTTATAAAATAAACGTAATATATCTATTACACAATTTGTGCTGCATAATCAGTTTTGCACTGTGCCAAATATTACAAATTATAAAAAATTATTTCCCATAAGTAGATGTAAAAATTTTTACCAAACTTACATGAAATAGTATAGTATACCGTTGCACCACCTCGCTCGGTTCAGGCAAACGAACACTCTGAAGAACTTCTGCACATATACTGTTGCACCTGGAAAAACAGAGGATGCTATATAGGAATGGTGCCTACTTCTAGCTCGGCCAATGACAGTGCGTCTCTCTTCTGATAGGTCGTGCAGCTTGTAATGGGCTTATACGCTGTGACAATGGATTGTCTGCTATTGTTTTACGCACACACACTGCAAAAGTCATTCAAAGATCACTTTACAAAGTTTTATTTAAAGTTAAAAGTACCAACTCGTAGATATGTCATCTTACAAAGGTAAAATGTGTAACAACGTAATAAATGTAATATTAGTAATTTCACTTTTAAAACATTAAAATAGAGTCACAGAAATGGCGTCCATTATGAATATTACTGTTATTGAACGTGTCTTTCAAAACTTCTAGGAAACTTCTGGAAAGTTCCGAAAATCTGCTAGATGTGCCTGATATGAGTAAATCGGTAAAGGATGTACAAGAGAAAAAAAAATTAGTAATTGTTATTTCTGTAGACGTTACTCGTGACATCTTCATGCAAAATTAATATTGCTGTCAACAAACAGAAATAGATATGCAAATAATAAGATAATCATCACTAGAAATATCTATTCTCTTTACAGTTCATTTGTATTAAAATAACTTAATTTTAGACTAGAATGACCATAGCTTCAGGTAAATTTCACAAAAGTAATTATTTTTATGTTATATATACATAATTTTAAAACACAGAAAATTTTCAAAAATAAAAAGTAAAATATTTATTTTAAGGAAAACTTAAATTGTAAACATTAGTTCTTAGGAATACAATAGTGTAATTCAAATAGCATAATTACTTCTGTATTCAGATCGCAAGAAAGTTGAAATTTATGGGACAGCACACAGCTGAAGAATTTTTCAATTGTTCAGATTTCTTTCACTAAACTTAAATATACTTCCAAATTTCAACTTCCCAACTCATTCCATATCCAAATCCCATGCAATGTCACCCAAATGTAATTAATTTATATATAAGACACAAATAAAACAGAAACTGTAGATAAAAAATATTATTTTGTATATGTATAGTAGTATATAATCTTGTAATTTCTGGTGTCATAATATTGTATTATCTTTCAGCAAAAACATTGTACACACAACACTACATTTGTAAGGAGGGAGTGACATTGTTTTTAATTTTATTTTCTTTAATTTTTTAAATTTATTATTTTTAATGGAACACTGTCCTTTTCATCACTTAAAAATATTATGACACCATAATTTCGAGCCACCAATGAAAAATGATTAAAATGAACATTTAGTTTCCGAATTTAGTAGAAGACACATTTATACGGAACATTTAGTAAACTGGCGCGATTCGCGATACTACACTCATAGTGTTTGCTGCGGTCGTGTGGAAGAATGCACGCCTTGCACAAGTTCAAGGACACACCGGCCAATCTTAGTTCAGCAGAGTACAGCTGATGACTGTCAACCCAAACTTTGAACTTCAAATAGGCAGTTCCTTCACCTTAGTTATCCATCTTTATTTAATTAGTCCGTCTAAGTAAGTCCTACACTGAGAGAAAGGATTGTTTCAGTATACTAAATATATTTTTTGGGCGATGTTTGCTTCAGCTAAACAATATTTTGGTGGTAAGAGCAAGCATCGAGTCCTCCAAATAAATTTAATTATTTCCCCTCGATCAAATTATTCATTTAAACGCACTTTGTATGTGCCAAACAAACAGTATATTTGGTTACTATAGGACGTCGAATAAATATTTTGTGTAAACAAACAACTCGTTACAACTTGTCAACAAAATAATATTGTTAGTTATAAGTGATATGCTTTGAACCAACAATTTTTTTTCTCGATGGACTAAATGATTTTGTTGGCGAAACTATATCCATTCGGTTGACTTGCGGAAGATGGCAGGCTGGCGTGCGTGAGCGACAAGATGGCGAACACTGCATACCTCAACATTCAAAATATAAGCTTGTGCGACAAGTAGGACGTCTAAACTGTTAATCAGCATAATTAAAGGATCTTAATTTTAGCTATAATAATTTCAAAGTAGCTTATTCGATTATTCACAAAAAAAATGCTATAAAATTTAATAACACCGCAGCTGTACGTCTCGTTCTTTATGCTGCGGTGGACGGGGATTATTTTAATAATATTTTTTGACGTCATTTACCTTTTCGCAGACGGAAGACCAACTTGTTTGAAAATAAAGCAGTACAATCGTAATAAAATATATTAGTTATTCCTATATAAATAAGATTTTTTAAGTTAAAAAAAATATATTTTTTTAGTTCTTAAAATATTGCATGTGCATTTGATATGTTAAACGAAATATTTTTATGACCAGCTAAATCTTTGGTACTGCTAACAAATTACAGCCATTTGCCTCAAACAAATCTAGGGAACAAAATAATTTGGTACAAGCAAACAAATACTTCTTTGCCCCTATACAAACAAATGATTTGGTTGGTACAAACAAATTTCGTTTGCACCGACAAAAATTTTTTCTCAGTGATACCCGTACTGAAGAGCTCGTTAACCTTTTTCCATATTCCCAATGCCAGAATAATTTCAATTTACTGAGTAATACATTAACACCAATCTCGGACCGGCCTACAGATCCGGGAACGGATATTTTCGAAACATTGGGGGTAATGTCGTGATATGGCCAAGCAGGCCGGACAGCGAGATATTCAGGCTACAATTAGGCCAACATTGGGAAACCAAGGAAGACAGCAACTCACCTCATCCCCTGCCGCCTCCATAGTGTCGCAATGATGAGGACAAGTACTCCGATGTAACGCCTTGTTAAACCAGGTCTGTCGCCCGCCAGAGCTCATCCGCTCAACAGCAGTCCAGCTCTCCTCCGGGGCTCGGGGTTCGAGTCCCGGCTAAGCCGTCTTCCTCATCAATCCAGCTTTAAGTAAGGTCGTCAGATCAAGTAAGGTGGCAACAACCTCGACTTCATTAAAAATATTAATAACCAGCAATATTGCCCTCCCTTCTTAAATTAATATAACATACTGTAGCGAGTTTTGTATTCAGAGTGCCTGCTATTTTAGTAGAGTAAATGCCCATTTCACCATAACTGTCTTAAAGTCATTTAATCCTTAATAGACCGTAATGTAATAAACATAAAAAAAACGTAACAAACTCTGTTACACTATATGAAAAAGTGTTAGAATGCATAATTATTCCCACAACTGTATTTCAAAGTCTAATTCTGCATGTTAAGGTAGCATAAGCCCAACGAACAATGGACTCACTGTAATGAAATAATATAGCACAGGCTACGTGAGTAAAGGTATAAAAAACATAAAATAATTCGTTCTTGGAATTTTCAAAAAACTGCTGAAAATTAAGTAAAAATCCTTCTCTTATCACGCGTAGGATATACCTCAGACTTCGTGTGTATGCAGTAGTTGACTTCTGAACATGTTACCAATGTGTCGATTCAAATTTATATATTGCATTCCTAACTAAGTGGCGTTTATTGGAATGGACCCCTTGCATGAAATTTTAAATACGTTGAAATGTATTCAATGTTGTTAACAATGTAGAAATATGAAGATACCGAAAATAATTTTTCTTTTAAACACTATAGTTTAGGAATGTTAAGCAAGCAAAGTTCGGGGAAGCAGCAGGCGACCGAAAACATATTTTGATTGGTCCACGTCACAAGCCATACGGCCAGCACTGGTCATATAAATGCTTAAACTAGTATGGTAATCAACGGGTAAAGTATAGTGCCGACCCCCCGTGGCTCAGTTGGTTGAGCGGCCGGCTTGGGTGCAGGGGGGTTCTGGGTTCGATTCCCAGGTCTGGCTGGGTGTAAATTTGTGTTTGTCCATTTGGGTCTCATAAATTGTCTCTTTGGAAATTGTCACACGAATAGTACAGGGGTCACTCAAATTACGTATTGGTTACTGTACTTAGCTACTATTTTTAAGGATCCGGGTTCAAAATCCACGTATTTCATGTATTGTTTTATATAATACTGTTAGATAGGTTTACAAGTGTCTGATAGAAAAATGTTTTATTATTTTTTTTTAAATCATCTATTTTCCATTTTCGCAACCATATTAATACGATGTCTGAAATGGCATATTTGCGCGGAAGAAACAGCGATTTTAATTGAATGCGAATCACGAAAATGATTGTTTTATGTGATCTAGTAGGATAGTGTACCTACATTAAAATAATAGGTCATATATGGTTAAACATGCATTTAGGCTAAATGTGTTTATTTTTTGCGTGTTCAATCACTCGTTACTTCACATATTACGTAATGAACACGTCATTAGTGGTAAATACTACAGCAGTACGCTTATGTTATACTGATATACAACGTAAATAACATTTTTGCGGTATGCTAAACCAAAATCACACAATAGCCCAGAAGTATGCATATGAACCTTGCATCCGTAATGAAATACAAAATACTATTGATTATACAAGATATTAAATTTGGATAAAGAATCGACGGGGAGTTTCACATCTTATTTTTATATCGTAAGAGGAAGCTATCCCAGGGGTAAATATTAAGAACGGCGAACCCAGAATCCCCCTGCACCCAAGCCGGCTGCTCAACCAACAGAGCCACGGGGGGGGGGGCACTATACTTTACCCGTTGATTACCATACTAGTTTAAGCATTTATATGACCAGTGTTGGCCGTATGGCTTGTGACGTGGACCAATCAAAATATGTTTTCGGTCGCCTGCTGCTTCCCCGAACTTTGCTTGCTTCCCATTCCTAAACTACAGTGTTTAGAAGAAAAATTATTTTTGTTATCTTCATATTTCTTCATTGTTAACAACATGGCACACATTTCAACGTATAAAAAATTTCATGCAAGGGGTCCATTCCAATAAACGCCACTTAGTTAGGAATGCAATATATAAATTTGAATCGACACATTGGTAACATGTTCAGAAGTCAACTACTGCATACACACGAAGTCTGAGGTATATCCTACGCGTGATAAGAGAAGGATTTTTACTTAATTTTCAGCAATTTTTTGAAAATTCCAAGAACGCATTATTTTATGTTTTTTATACCTTTAATCACGTAGCCTGTGCCATATTATTTCATTACAGTGAGTTCATTGTTCGTCGGGTTTATGCTACCTTAACATGCAGAATTAGACTTTTAAATACAGTTGTGGGAATAATTATGCATTTTAACACTTTTCCATATAGTGTAACAGAGTTTGTTACGTTTGTTTTTTTATGTTTATTACATTGCGGTTGGAAGACTACTTATAATCACAATATAAACATTTTTAACCACTAAAATTTACCTCTAAAATAATTATTTTGACGGGTAGCCTATATGATATTCTTAATATTTACCCTCGAGGGCCAGGGTACAGTATAGTACCCCGGATGCAAACTTACGCCTGCTACTAAGCGCCCGTCTGGAAGGTTGACGTCGAAGTTAGCCCTATAACGAAGAAGCACCGTAATGAGAAGGACGCGGGAAGCAGGAGATCACCGAGAAAACCCACCGGCCAGCGACAGCATCCAACACTATCCCCACATACGAAAATCCGGTGGCCAACCCCGCCGTGGATCGAACCCAGATCGCGTTGTTAGTTGGCAGGTAGTCTGACTACTCGGGTGCCGCAGCCTCACTATTTCTCACGGAATGTAGCTTATAAGCAACTTAAAACCGACGCAAAAGCATGCAAGATGACCCTAGGAATGGATACTAAATAAACGTTTCTTGTGCAAGGTGAATTTCGAACGATATCATGAGACAAAATACGTACTATTTTTTCTGTGACGTACTGCATCTACACGCTAAAAACGCTTTATTTTCGGCAACACAAAGTCTGTTTGAATATGAGCTACAGCAAAATCATTGCCGCTAAGAATTTTTTTTAACTAAAGGAAAGTAAAAACATTATTTAATTTTTTGGGAGATAACTTTTTTCAACATAAAGCTTGTCTTCAAAAAACTATAACTAACCCCACTAAAAATAACATTAAACTT
Source organism: Medauroidea extradentata (assembly GCA_003012365.1). Lineage (NCBI taxonomy): Eukaryota > Metazoa > Arthropoda > Insecta > Phasmatodea > Phasmatidae > Medauroidea > Medauroidea extradentata. The sequence goes on from PNEQ01006824.1 coordinate 26,885, forward strand.
AATATTTTGCTTACTTTACTTAATCCTTTAAACAAAAATTTCTTTGCGACAGAGGTACTTTGCAAAGGCTCACTTAAGAACAAAAAAAATTATGGAATTATTAATAATTGTATTGAACCGGCGTTTTATTATATGTGGTACAAAATACGAAGTATTGATTTAGTTTCGTAAGAACTGCATTTTAGTAACTTACATTATTTTTGCTTTGCTTGTATATATATTTGTAATATATCTGTGTGAATAGAATGCATTTTACTATGGTACTTGTAATAAAACGTTTATATTAGTGACCAGTGTGCGAATCAATTATTTTGGGGGGATGCCAGGGAATTACCACTCTCATAATTTTTTTTTTCCTGGCTCATATAATGGAAATTCTTACCCTGCCAAGGAAAGTGATTACCCGCACCCACTGAAATATGTTAAATTATTTAAATTTATTACTCCTGATATTATATAAATGTAGATATATTACAGAAGATAGGACTTCGGATATGATGAATTTATCTTTGTAAAATCCCTTGCGCTCAATACAAATATTCTCTGAAAAAAAAATTACATTTTTCGCTAGCGATATATGTACTGTAGTATTTAGAAACTAAAAACGCTTAAATAGCACCATTTTGCATCTTGAAAACCAAATTTTTTCGGGTGAGAACCCCCGGACCCCCCGCTTTATTTGCCGGATATAGATGTAGTCATTTCCTCCCCCCTCCTCAGTAAAAACCTTAAGTTAAACACTGTTAGTGGCTACAGTACATGCCAATACCTATCCCATACCTTAAAAGTTATCACTGCATAAAAAAATAGAAAAAAAAGGAGGTGCCTGATTTGTGTTGACCTGTGCGTAATGTTCTCATAAAGTGGTCCGTTGTGTCATCCTCCGAAGCTAGCAGATAAATGTGTACGACGCGCCCGGTCTCAAATATGCAGTTCAGTGTGTTGTATGTCCCTTGACCTCGGGGTAGCTTCCTCATACGATACTTATTTATCGTGCTAATGTTTGCTTTAAAACTAAATATGTATTGTTGTGATGAATTAATTGAATGGTTGATATGAAGAAGGAAAAGATTCCACGTCGGCCAACTGTCGGAAAACAATTTTGACACTAAACTGTAGGTTGAATGGGAATTCTTTCAATTATACATTTGTTCATTAGGGTTTAAATAAATGGAAAATTACTTCGAAAACACAACTTTTATACACAGAACGGTTTATGCAATCAAAGTTGAATGAATATTTTTCTTAATATCACTGAGTCGAGGGCATTCTGAAACTCAGTGAAACAATACTTGACAGATATGTTTCCATTATAAAAGTGCTGTTAATAACTAGAATAGTATGGTTTACGTTATAATACGTACACTGTACTAACCACACATTTACAATGTCACATGTTGTACATTTACAACACTGTAGACTACATAAACAAAAGTAAAACTACTGGAGCGTCTCTCACGGCGAATAACCAATCATGCCATAACGCTGAGGTTAAGAAGGGAATGATCTCCTGTTACATATCACTTAAAAATTAAATATCCTGCAGTAGTGTAAGGATTCCTATTAGCTTTTCTTCCTTTACGTCAATCAACGAAGCTACATACAAAGTAAAACTTGGCTATATCAGTCCATTTTTTGGTAAAATATAGAATGTTTTCCTTTATCGCCTCACCCATCCAATTGCAGTTGGATAAGAGGCCATAAACCAGTCTCCAACCGAAAAAAAAAAATAATAAAAATTTTCTGCTGAGACATACGAGTGAAATATTTTCGAGCAACATTGTTATTACACCTACACGTGCGTGTAGGAGCGCTAAGAAACTAGGTATGGCAGAATTGTTTCCCAGATATCCATGGTAGCACTCATAAACTTTTTTATAAAACAGTCAAATGAAGACTTGTATTTGAACAATTGAGGAGTGTCTGTTCAAAAGGTGCTATTTCCACTATTAAAAAGTTGTGGGGAAATATGTATATTCACTCCCTTTTGATCATGATCGTCCAGTTTGGGGTGTGTTTCACCAAAGAAATACATTTTTTTTGCTCGGGAATGCACAAGGAATTCGACTGTACTCAAGTACAGGACTATATCATGGACAGATTTGGTTTTTTGTTGGGAAGTGGAAATAGCACCTTTTGAACAGACATTCCTGAATTGTAAAAGCATGTTTACAAGGCGGAAGTATGGTAACTGTCCCATACTGCGTTTATGTTAATTTTTATTTCCTAAACTTTTTAGGAAGTTTTTTTTTACAGTGATATGTTCTAGCACGAGAGTTCGTACGAGATGTTTCGTACAAGATTAATTCTAGCTTGGTGGGAATGTTGTTCTCAAGGTTAAAACATAACGGCGTGTCTAGAAGCCATTAGTGTGCTAATGACGGGAATGGCGAGGGGCGTCTTGAAGCGCGCACCGCGGGGGCTGGTAAACACATAAATCAGTTCTCCCGTCGAACGAGTAAATATCGTACGCGGTCCGGGGGAAACAGGTGTGAAAACAGGAACGCTGCTGCTTTGGCAAATAATTAAACAGTTTTTTTTTGTATCGGGAGAGTACACAGCGGAGGCAAGTGTGCTCGGAGGCGCGTGCTGTGTCGTGTTGACTCCTTACGTCCTGCTGTGTTTTCCTTCGATACACCTTGTGGGCGTGCCGCACTACGTTTGTGGAGCAAATAGATAAGTAAACCCGGTTTGCGCTCAGTTCAACCTCTTTTCAAATAAACCTTTAAAAAGTGATACTTGAAAATTTACTGGGTGCGGCCGTGTTCACATGTGATGGATGACTTGGTAAGTAAATTAATTGAACAATATTTCCTTATATATTACAAATCTTATCAAAATAATTGTCATAAACCAATGACACTTATTTGTATACGGTTCACACATCTATAAATACATCCTACATCAAGAAAACAGTATTTAATGTATGTCTCTCAATTATTAAAAGTCATTCAGCTTTTAACTTTGTCGAACTAAATACAAACATTGCCTTACCTGCTCGTTCGTTTCGCACACACAAACGAGCTCTCCAACTCTTCCGCCGCCGTACATACTTTCTGCACTACCGCTACTCGATGTGTTGATCCCGCCTCGCTCCTTGTCGCTGACTTCGTCTCCGTCACCGAGCTCACTTCTCCGAGACTTCCGCGCAAAGGCTAAGCGCCAAACAATCACTACCTGCTTTCCCGCTGAGATTCCTATGTATAGGGTGAGTTGTCAATATATGTTAACCCCGCGGGAGTGCAATCCTTAGGACCAATAAATAAGGAAAGTTTTATGCAAAATTAAACCTTATTTGGTTCTTAGGCGTGTTAGAAGGCCCTCAATGTGGAGATTTATAACGTGTAAATGCAAGCTAAAATGACAAGCAAATGTCATTGAGGGGTGTAATTTAATATGCATATATATTATGTGAAGACAAGTAACCTCAGTAAATAATGTAACAGAAATGTGTCCCTATCATACGTTAATTAGGAGTTCTTTATCTCGTATTGCCTATAATCATGAGGCCATCCACTATAGCGAATTGACATGAGATGTATGTAATCAGCAAGCAGCAGCGTGTGTTACTTTCATGTTTGGCATTCACTTAATGTATGAAAACTCTTATTTGTCCTAGCAAACTTTTCTTAACGGCAAAAATATGTCAGAACCAACTAATATCGTCACTAACGAAACTTATTGATCCCTTTAATTAATATCGTTTTAGTAATAATTGCCTTGCTGTAGCAGTAAAGAAACACCACTTATTACATTATCGTGAGTGTATGGAAGAGTAAACGATACCATCTTACGTTGGGGCCGCGGTGGCTGAGGGGTCAGACCTCTAGCCTCCCACCAAGGCGATCCGGGTTCGATTCCCGGCGGGGTCTGTCCCCGGATTTTTGCATGTGGGAGTCGTGCTGGCTTGGCGGGTTTTCTCGGGGATCTTCCGTTTCCCCCGCCCATTCATTCCGGCATTGTTCCATACATCATGTCACCCCTCACTAAAGTTAGTTCTGACCAAAATCTCTCCCTCACCATCTTACGTTGAGGCGAAGAATATATAAGCGAAAGCTGGAAACCTGAAATATAAAGGACAACTGTTTTAACACGTTTTTGTTAATTTATTTGCTTGTGTGTTTGTCTGTTCGGTAATAACACGGAGTTTTATGATATAAGGTTGTATTTACGAGCTTTCTTGTGTTTCTGCTCTGTACAAATTTTGCTATCGGTTTTTAACTTACTTCCCGATGAACTAGAGAACGGAAACTTTAAACATGGCTTAGGGTGAGATAGTAATTAATGCGAGAGAAAAAATTTTAAAAAATAATTATACACAAATACTGCGTGCCTATGAGCTAGATACTTTTAACTTTAAACATACCTTACAAAAGTATGACAATTCAATATGAGAGGAATACAAAATGTAAATGACACACTAGACCAAAAGGCAGAAAAATTAGCAAGGGACTAAAAAATAGAAATTAATGTATCCTATGAAAATACTTGTAAGAATAAGACGAACAGCGTGGGGCGCAAGCAATAGACAGTAATAAGGAGTGTAAAGAGTAGCTGTCACTGAGAAAACTCACAAAACATTTCTTATAATTTGTAGAGCAGCAAAACTGTTAGTGACGTAGATGAACTTTGCATGCATTAGTTACCGCATATTGCACGCGGCCCACGTTTTTTCGTTTGAATCTTACTAGTATTTTCATCAAAGAAAGTGTTTAGCAATTTCGGGACAGTTATAAAAACGTGGTACATACAATTATTTTATTTGTAGTTTTATACTATGCACATAATTTAATTTACTTTTTTCCAACTACAAAAATGTATGCGTACATGCGTCCAACCTTCCAAACAATTCAGATAAACCAATAATTCTTTCGCCAGGAACATGGGTAAAGGCTAGACAGTTGTAGTAAACAGAGCATAAAGTTGCAAAATTCTGGAGATGTTTGAACAGGAATAAGAAGGAAGTAAAGAAGCTATTTACATGCTCCAGACGTTTATATGCACTTAAAGCGGTTGACTGAAGGTAACTGCTTGTCTTAATGGGCGTAGCGCGTGTTAAAGGATAGCAAATATGCCGACATGCGGAGGAAATCAAAAGTAACAACTCAAAGTATCTTGTGTTTTCAACCTCAAACACTGCAAAGTAGCACTACAGAGGACTGTTCACGCGTACAAATAAACTGAGATAATAAAGAATTCAGATTGTAGACATTACTTTTATTACCTTTTTCGTCATATAAAATTGCACCCAATAGCTTATACTTTGTATAACATAATTAAAATAATTGTGCTATTTTTTAGTTTACTCGAAGTAAAACCAACTCTTATGCATATAAAATAATTCACACCAAAAGTACTGATGTAAGGTAATTAAAATTATATGTAACATTAATCGTGCCTTTGCATTTTAAAAATTAGCAAAAATATGAAACATTCATATTATCACAAATCTTTATAAAATTTAAAAAAATTTCCTTCCCACTCGTGGATTTTAGAACAAACAATAGAATTTCTGTAGTTTTTATTTTGACGTCATGTCTGAAAAAATGTGTTAGTGTTTCTATTTTTAGAAGTCATGAAGCAAAAACTAAAGGATATAAATTTTTTAAACACAGAACATGGCATCTTATGTAATGTCTACCAACCGAAACAATGAAAAAGGTTTGTATTGGACTGGGCTGTGTACTCTCGTCCAGGCTCTAGACACTGGACAGAGATAAACACAACGTTTATTTAATTTCCAATTCATTATTATTTCATCACCCAGTAGTCAGTCAAATTAGAAAAACTTAGAGGAATAAATTAGTAATAAGGTGAGTTATTGCAGATATCTTCATCATACCTTACTCTTTGACACTCTAAAAGGACCCACCAATCAGACGGGAGCATCGGCTGCCATATTGGAAAATGACAGTCAAAAGTGATACGTTTGCCCTTTCGTCGAAAATGGAGGCATTTAGGGCAAAATACTTCTGTACTTAATTAAAGACCCTATTTATTCTCTATGAAAAAGATTTTTAGAGTTTTTTCATAAAACCATCAATTTGGCCACATCAGGCTAATATTTGGTAATGTCTGCCAACACTTGGAATTTTACGCGTGTCGAGACAGGTTATTTCTTTTTACATTTCTTAGGAGGGCTTTGTGTAGGTGTAAAAAGGCACCCGTGTACTGAACTGCAGCATCCTAAAGATAAATTGCCATTGTTATTTTGTTACTGAATTGGTAGAGTTGTGCTGTTATATAACTCAGCCAACGTCAAAACATACATCTTAAACAAGCCAAGATAAGATCTTGTTTTTGGCTGATTTTCATTGTATGTTTTTATAAACTCATTTGAAAATTTTTGTGACGGCATAGAGTATGCTAGTACGCTTGCATTGAGTTACTTATGCCCAGTGCAAAAAAAAAATTCATGTTAAACACCAGTGCTAAGATTAATTAGTTTCACATCAAGCGCATTATGTTTCACTAACAGAAATGAAAGTTGATCACAAAATACATTATAACTCGTGAACAATTGATTAAGCGAAATATTTTGGGCATACAGTGTGGCGTAATGCCCAAAGTATGAAAATAAGTACGTATTTTATACCCATTGCAAAAGCGATTGTTAAGGATTAATTGTTTGTTACAGAAAGAAATTGACTTTCGGATAGGTTTCAATGTACTACACACGTATGTCTAGAAAAATGAAACACCGCAAGAATATTTCGTGCCAGTGTACTTTTAATTACAGTGTAGCAGCCCGCACCTAGCATTAACTGAAGGGTGGTTATGTAGTTATTTACAGAAGAATAAGATATATTCAGCAGCGGCGCATCATAGTTATCGTTGCTCAAACCAGATGACACGTCAACATCAAAAGAAGGATGTCAGATGTGTACGTATTTTCAGCTTTCAGCTTTCAAGTGCATTCTTGAAAGGTAACCTGTCATTCCCATGGCAATGATTCTGCATGACAGATTAATGCAAGAGTTCATTATTATCTATGTCAAGCAGTTTACCACTAATATATTATATGCTTTGTCGAAGAAAACATTTTGATTGCATAATTTGAATAAATGGCATTGCTCAAAACCTAAAAATACAGTAGACTCCCGAATATCCGTGCGCTGATTATCCGATTTGCGGATTATCCGCGCAAAATATATCACTTTAAATAGTTGAAAAAGTTAAAAATATTTTTTGAAAAAAAAAAAATTAAGAATTGTTTGGTTATTTTTAAATACACGCTGTGTTCACTCGCATAATGTTCATCAACGTGTTACTCCCGCGATCGTATTTTGAAAGGCTTGAATAAGGTTTAAGTCTTTTACAGAAGGCAAAACAATTAGTTCCGGTTGGATAAACGATTTTTTAATCTTGGGTAAATAAAATATCCATAATTTTTTATCATATTTATTTTAAGATTATTAGCACATACCCTCAAATCATTAATGCGAATAATCGAGGGTATTCTGTATTAAATTCCTGCCGTATTGCGGGAGTGAATTTGACATTTATTCTTTCTATAGAGATATAAGAACTAATAAATGTGAATTATCCGCGATTTTCGAGGCATCGGCCCCTTCCATAAACGGGAGTTGACTGTACAATAAAATTGCCTATCACTCCCTCTTAACTCGGTCCAGTTGTTGTTCAGGGTAGCCCGGCCGCCTCTTTCTGACGCAGCACAGATCGCACGGCTCTAAAAACCCATTAGATTCAATTGCCTCCTCCGGTCGGAACGGGCGCGAGGGTGCGCGGCTGAATAATTCACCCTCGGAGCGGGGGCGGAAGAAAGGATAGTGCGACGTCCGGTGAAGAGGGTTGGAGTCATGCAGGTGCTGCCGCCACGCGTCCAGGTGCCTCCCCTAACACACCCACACACCCCCTTCTCCACCTCGCGTCTACCTGTGGACGGCTCGAGGGGGTTGGTGGGATGCGCGCCGCGGCGCATGTCGGCGATAATTTGACGTCGCAGGATAATTGGCGGACGTTCCCGGCACATCTGCGCGTGCGCGCGTCCCTCGCGCTAGTGACGTCACTGCGACCATCGGCGGTGGGAAACGACGCCTCGGGGAGACGGCCACGTGACGTCCAGGACGTGTGCTCATGCATGTGTCATTAACTATACACACTGGACTACTTTAACAAAGAAGACTTTCCCACCAAGTAAACTGTATGCTGAAATACAAAACGATACGAATTTGTTTGAGATGACTCGGATTTCCGAGGCTAAGTCTAGCTTCTGACCAAAGTCAAGTTTATGTGTTGTTCGAGTTTTTTCTACACATTTGGACCTTAGCGTTGGTAGTGCCAATAAGGTGTAACCAATCATGTGAAAGAGTATCTACAGTAAAAAAAAACTTATAAAAATAGTACAGTCTAATAGCAAAGCACGTCAACTTAATCTAGTCCATCATATTTTTATATGCCACTGTTGCACAGCCGCAACACTTGAAACATAATACATAATTGCACTATTAAAAACGCGTTATTTTGAGCACGCAACATGTGATATATGACTTTATTCTGTTGCAAGGGAGTGTAATTGTTGAATACCGTACGACAGTGACGACCATGTGCTGATATACAGCATTTGTTGTATGTGTAACAAGTCACGCAACGCGAGTAGGCCTATCACAAGGGTTCATATATGTTTATCTGGCTTGCGAAACTAATAATATGAACATGCCTGAGAGTGTTAGATATACAGGCATATAGGCAGAGAATGACGTACCAGCCAATTTCTTGTAAATTAACCAAAGTTTCTCTCCAGTTAGCACTAAATTCATTGAAAATCAATCTCAATTTTAGCAACAAAAAAAAAGAAGAAGAATCGAAGAAGTTAAACAAATCTTAGCTGGTAGCATTTGACTACAAGAAAAAAAGCTATGTTAAAAAAATCAGTAAAATCGTAATCAAATTTAACTCCCTCACCCCCAAACTTGCTTGAATGCTGTTAATTTCGTGGAATTTTCTTCAAATTTTTAGTGTTATTTTGTTGGCATTGGTTGGAATTCAGAAATGAGAGGAATTTATATTTGAACAAAACTGTGGTTTTTTGATAGAATTTGTCGAGTTTGTAATGGTTTTTTCATGGAAATTTTATAAATTTGGTTAATGTGTTGTGTACCGCCAACGTTCCCCACATGTGAGGCGCAACCATTCTTGTTGAAGTTAATTCAAATATTATTTTGTTATTGCGTCTGGTAACGATAGGTGCCGACAAAAAGTGTAAATGGCACCGCTCAACATTAATAAAAAACTAGTTTAATAAAGTACGCAATTTTGGGAAGAAAATGTAGCCGTTGTGAATTTTTTATCACCAAACTTTTAAGTAATTATTGTTATTAAGTGCAACACCATTAGATACGATGATGTAAAACGAATATTCGTATCGCAACTAATACACTCATTCGGTTAGTACTACGTAAACCAATACCATCCTCCCTGCACTGGACATGTTAAAGTATTTACTTAAAAATGCAAACTCGCCTGTAACACTTTTGAGTTTGACACGAGTTCGAATATAACTTGAGTGTTTTTAATAAAATATACCAAACTCGACTGAAATAAAAATATGTTCGCCCAGTTCTCACAAAATGAGTGACAAATGAAGACGTATATGAGTGCGAGCGAACTTTGCTAAGTCACTCAAAGCTCGCAATACCACAGAAGAACTAATCGAAACATCTCACTTTTATTTCTATAACACACGCAGGCAACCTCTAGCTATTGCATTAAAAATATTAAACTTCCTTACTTATAACCAAGTACGAGAAAAAAAACAAAAACAATAAAAAATAAAAAAAACATAATACCGACGCATATTTTGCAAACAAATTCATAACATACATGTGTAACTCAAAAAATATGAATATTATAACCGGCATCTCCTGAAAGGCTAAACAAAAAAAGTGCAATAACCTTATCGTGTTACTTTGGTTTCGTTTTCCAGGACAAGTGCATCCATGTCGGTTTGCTTAGATATTATTATTATTATTATTTTTTTTTTTCGTCTTCCAGACAATGTACCCACGTCAATTTTTTTTTGTTTCGTCTTCCAGTGTATTTCATTGCTGCACTTTGTTTTGTTTTCATTTATCTATATATTTGGCTTCGTTCCAGGACTATGCATCAGCTTTGTTTAGTTCTGGTCAGTTTTTTTTAATATATGTGTTTTTGGTTTCGATTTCTAGGACATACATCCACATCGATTTCTATCTGCCTGTATGTATATCCTCTTGTGGTTAATCTTACCCACTTTATTCCTATTTCGACATGATACATTGGTTGAAGAGTTTTCAAAAGCTAGTTCTGATTTGGTTTTTATTCTCGTGCTGTTTCCTTTAATTTTATTGTTTGTTTTAAACGCCTTAGCAACAGTCTCTCGCAACTGTGTGTGTCTGAAATAATAGTTAAGATCGTCACCATCATTGCTGAAGACCTGAAAAAGCCGCGATATTTTCCGGGCACAATTAAACAACAGCGAGTTCGTTTCACAGTCGCAATTGGCCCTTGAAGTATTTGGACGACGCTGAGCCAATAAGAAAGAAGCAACTGAATCCATGCCGACTGAGTCAGTGAGCAGACAGTGAGTAGCCAAAGAGTACACGGATATTCTTGGCGGCTAGCCTACCATGGCAGTGAACAGGAGATGCAAATATCGTTCAGCGACCACAAAATAATTGAAGACACTTTCTTAACCAGATTTAGTTTTGCGGGATTCAGTTATAGATAGAGACCTGAAAAGTTCGCCTTTTCTTTTGGCTCCAAGCTGGAATTTCAACAACTGTAAGTTCGTGCCACTTTCGCAATTGGCCTGTGACTTCTTTAACACTTCCTGGAAGTCGCTTAGCCAATAGTACATAAGCAACTAAATACTGGCCCATATCACTGTGTCATCGAGCAGCCAGCGAGCAGATAATGTCTGCTTGAATACACACATGTTCTTGGAGGCTAGCCTACATGTCAGTGAACACGCTATTTTTTCCGGTTTCTATATAGTTATAGATAGAGGTACGTCAATTTCGCGGATTTATCTGGCAACAGCCTAGACTTGTCAGTCCTATACACCCACTGGCCACAATCGATTTTCTATTGGCTTATAACCGTACAAGCAGGTAGCAACGATAGTACTTGGCATTATTTCCTTATTTACTACTGGCTTGCAGTAGTCAAACGCGTTTCATAACAGCCGCCAGCAAGTCACAGACATGACAATGAAGTATACATACTTGGAGTTCAACCTGATCTGGAATGTATCTGCGAAATTTACGTACCTCTAGTTATAGACGTACAGAACCAGGCGTGACATTAGAATGTGCAGTTCCAAGACTTCATTACACTGAAAGTAGTGCTGTGCTAAATACAAGGTATGCTCTGCTTCGTAAAACTTCAGTAAATTTGGTTATTTCTGACGGCTCCATACTATTACGTGTTGTACATGTATCCTGGCGTCAGGATTACACCGTATGTAAGGTAAATTTTGTCTTGCATTACAACTGATGTTACATGATGCTGAGGACACAGCCTATCGCGTTCTTCAAATGCGTTGTAATGTGCAGGGAAGTACGTTAATTTTTGAACGACATTTTTAAGACACCACGCTCACTGAAGCACTGTTTCGAAGCCTTTCGAAATAGAAAAAAAAACAGCCTGTTTAGCTTGCCGTATAGTGTAAACCTTCCCTACTTCGCGATACTAAGTCTTCGAACTTCACAAAGAGAAATATGTTGAATATTTTAATAACTGTGATTTTACATTTCGTCACCCTAATTGTAAAACCTCATAACTCGATTTTTGTTGTGTTTTGCCTTTTCGTCTCTTTAAATCATCAATCATCAATATGGTAGGTCTAAAATGTGGTTAAAAGTAAATATACGGAGATATTTTATTATATTGTTATGAAAAATAATGTTTTATTTCACCACAGAAAATGTTAACTGATTTTTCTCTCCTTCTTTCTGCAGTCATACAAAATGGAGTTACGAGGTTTTACAATTAGGGTGACGATTTGATACATTGGTTATTAATTACCGAAACATCACATGCCTGCTCTATGTTGGTAACCTATCAAACTCGGTGTTCCGATATTTCCCAGTTTTGTTAAGCCCGCAAAGTGATTTATCACGATATGTGGGCAGTTTACCCTACTTCAAAATATACTAACCGAATTTCTGCGAAACTCAGATAGAATCGTGCACAGAACTATGCTACAGACTCTGTGGTCACAGCTTCAAGTCCCACAGCAAAAATGGATAGGCGAGAATCTTGTACGCTAGTAGCGGCGATGCGGCATTTGATATTCGCTTCAAAGTCACCCTTAAGCTCCGTCGTTTCCGAGTCTCTAACGACCAAATAACCACTCAAGGAAATGCCAAACTATTTAGAATTTATACGAGAGCATATGAGTTAAGGGGTAGTGTTAGACAAATTTATTATATTTTCAGTATTTGAGCCATGACAGTTATTCAAATTGTGTTATCAAAATTTTCCCTTCGACAAAGCATAGGATATATTCTTGTAAACGGCTTGACATAAATAATAATGGAATATTTCATTAATTTGTAACGCAGAACCATTGCAAGAGAACTATAGGTTAACTTTCAAGAATTCTCTTGCAATGATTTTGCATTGCAAATTAATGAAATTTTCCATCATTATTTATGTCAAGCAGTTTACGAAGAATATATCCTATGCTTTGTCGACGAGAAAATTTTGACAACTCAATGTTATGAATAAAGGCTAGGGGTGAAAAACTGAATATACAATAAAACTGTCTAACAGTCCCCCCTAAGGAGAATATAGGCCTACATCGCTATCCTCACTGTTGCAGTGGGATGTTCATTGTCTGAGAGATAAGGATAGGACGATATCTGGAGTTTCCTCCACCCAGCCTGCTTCTGCCTTCGTAACTTGACATTCCCGCGGGAGTCACGCAGCCATCGTCGCATTTCTTCCAGCCAACCGCTATCCACATCTCGTGCTCAGCGCGGGCAGGCAGGCAAGCAGCGACTCCAGGTATGAGCACATTGCGTTGTTTGCCCAAGTTATCTCGAGCCGGGAGATGATCTCGCCCCACTTCAGCGGCACAAGTGTACAAGTGCCTCTTCCTCGGAGGAACTAGCTGTCATACGTACTCTTCGCTCCAATAACATCTCCCTTCCTGGCTGTGTTCCACAACGTTACTCCGAAACTAGAGTAAAGTAACACAGAGTAATTAATCATGGAGAAAAACTAGGGAAAATATGATTTTGGAACGTTAAAGTGTAAATATAATGTAAATGGTGTATTACAGGAAAATTTCGAATAATACACAACTCTTTCCTAACAAACCACATTGAACCGTTTTACTCATATAACCCAAACCTCACTTTAAAAATTTACCTTGTTTAAATAATCATACACTCGACCTAACCTACTCGCGAATATAAAATATAGCCCGTCATAAGAACGAAAACTCACCTTCTAAATGTAAAATAAGAATCTTGTTTCCCGTCAAATACATCTTTCCATCCGTGTGAGTAAACAATACGTGCACATTTTCTCTAAATTCATTTAAACTGACTTGAACTTCCGCCATTTTTAACTTTGCACACCGTTAGTTTTCGATGAAGTTCATGTAAATATTTTACTTCTGCACGATGCTCAGAGTATTTATTTTGAAGTTTTTCGACATCACAGATCGGAGTAAGATTTCTACTCTAGAGGTTATTAGACAGACATAAAGTAAAGTTTACTCGCAGAATAACGCTTTAGAACACAGCCCCTACAGCCCCACAAAAAAAAATATGCTGTCTTTCTACCTAAATATAAGGATTTTGCGTTGTAAAAACGACGAGTGGGTAAAACCTAAGGATTAACACAGGAATTTCTTAAGTAGTCACATCGTCATTGAGATATTGCTTGTATTTATATTCATGCTTAAATCTGGCTAGAAGCTAATGGGGTAGAATATTTCGAATTTGATTACGTATTTGAGAACAAAATTACGAAGTTATACAAACACGACCGCACTGGTACATGCAACATAATTAAAATTCTTTGAATACGTTCCATAAATCAGAATTACACTTTCCTTTTTAGACAATATGGTTATGTGACCATTTTATAAACTTAAACAGTGACATATTTTAGTAAATTTGATTTCGTATTTGGTCAACTTTGCTAATTAAACTACTAAATACAAAGTAACCAGTCGTCGTATTGTTAGCTGGTACAGTATAAATGAAACATGTGTACGTAATATACATTCACGGTGCGTTGGAAGGCTAGGCAAGAATAGAAATCATTTTTTCCATCCACGTGGGTAGTATCACCGCACAATGACATATAACTAGAGGTACGTCAATTTCGCGGATTCATCTGGCAACAGCCTAGACTTGTCAGTCCTATACACCCACTGGCCACAATCGATTATCTATTGGCTTATAACCGTACAAGCAGGTAGCAAGCGATAGCACTTCGCATTATTTCCTTATTTACTACTAGCTTGCTGTAGCCAAACGTATTTCGTAACAGCCACCAGCAAGTCACAGACATGACAATGAAGTATACATAATTGGCGTTCAACCTGACCTGGAATGTATCTGCGATATTTACGTACCTCTCGTGTTCACTGGCTTGTAGGCTAGCTTCCAATAATATTCGTGTACTGCATGTGATAGCAGTTGTTTATTAGCTGCTCGCTGACAGTGAAATGGGCCTGTATTCAGTTAACAGTTTAATTATTGGCTCGGTTACTTCCAGAAAGTAAGTCAACGGCCAATTGCGAATGTGGTACAGACATACAGTTGCTTGAATTCCAGCTTGCGCCTAAAATAAAACGTGAAATTTTCATGTCTTTACTTATAGCCTACCTCGTCCGCCATGACTGTGATGCAAATGAAAAAACTTAAGGGCGCCGCTTACCAAGCGCCACAAATGCACTGTAGTGTGTTCATAAACACATTTTTTCACGAAACTATTTCACGTGTGCCCATTGTGCCAATGTGCGAAAAAACACACATAACACTGAAAAAAGAGTATAGTTGTAGGAACCATACATGTGTTAAAATAGGGACAATAAAACAGTTTGGTTGTTGGTACTGTTCTGGACAGTTCCTTCAACAACCTGTTTCGTAGAAGTTACCATCTGGTTTGTAAAAGCAACAAGGCTCTTTATTTCTTGTTTTAAACATACAACCAAACTGTTGTCCCTATTTTAACACAACTATGGACCTACAACAATAATCTTTTTTTCCGAGTACGGAACATTATTATTAAAAACACTGTTCCTTAGCCCTCAAACGTAGCTATTTAAAAAAAATTGCCTTTTTCAGGCTGTCGTACTTCAAAATGTATTAACCGGTTGTATTTGAAACTCAGAAACGTGCACCGAACTTTGATACAGACTTTCCACCAATGACATGTCGTCACCGCTTAAAGTTCCACATTAGAATAGTGTTCGGCGTGAATCTTGCGTGCTAGTTCAGCGCTTGGCTATTTGTGACGATGTGGCGTTTGATACGATCTCCAAGGTCACACTTATAACTCCTTTACTTCTGAGCTTCTAACATGCATGTAGGCGAAGTTTCAACTGCCTAATTCTAATTACACTAATAACAACTCTACAAAAATACATACTTTCTCTTGCAAACTACTGTAAATTAGGTTGCGAAATGTTAATTAAGAAATAACAGTTCATGAGACTACTACTGAAATCAACCAATTTAAAAACAATTGTCAAAAGTTTTACTGAAAATTTACACAATATCGCTTTAGTACGCAAATGACATGTTTCAAGGTTTAATGCTAGCGTTTCATGTTTTCATTTAAAAATTTAATAAAAAAAATACTTCTCACGGTATAAATGTAGGAACCTAGCATGGTGTTTTCGTGTACTGCTGGTTGCGGAGTATCCGGGGTTCCTGCTAGTACGCCTGTACATGAAGATATTTTTTTCGCGGAACTGTGCAATCACCCCCCTAAGTTGGATTACTCGCCGACAAAGACAGATTTTTTAACTGTGCGGTGAAAACACACTGGGCTTATCTTCATGAGGACCCGAGTTCGTTACACGAGGAGAAATTAAGGATGTCGCCTACTTAGAGTTTTAACTGCGCTGCGACATGTTTGATGCAGACATTTTTTAAACGAAATTATTAAACCCTGACATTAAAAAAAAACTTTTATTTCAGATGATGACAGAATGGTAGTTTCTGAACGTATGAGAAATACAATTTCGAAGCCCTCTAACAGCGTTAAAAAAAAAAAAAACAACAACAACAACTTGGGTTATTGCTGTACATTCGCACGCAATAACTAGATGTAAACGGGAGACAGCAATGCACGCTTACAAATTGTGTATAGTTACAATACAGATCTTGTTGGGTAGTCGCGTCCAATAAATGTACACAGGATCACCGCTTAAGGGTGTGTAGTAGATATTATAAACACTAAAAACAATTGAAATCCACACGTTTTTGAAAGTCAATATAGAAAAACTACAAAATAATATCCTTAGGTAATGATATTTGCCAACTTTAAAAGAGCAAGTTTTTAGCTACCCAGAATATTGCATTTGATAATGGTTTTCAAGTGGGAAAAAATCGCCATTTTATATTCGTATGAAATAGTGTCATAGGCAGTTCACTTTAAAGTGAGCACTACCCAACACTTAAAATTATCAATCAAATGCACTGATTGCGGGTATAGAAGTAAAGTTTTAAGAGTTTTTAAATGTTCATGCTAGCTTTCAGTTACATTGAAGTATTTGTTTTCAAAATAGTAAAGATGGTGGCTTAATAGCTCATAGAAAATCGTACGCAGGGCTCAGTTTATCCTGAACAACTTAGGCCTATAGTTTTGCAGACGTCACCTGAGAGTACATTTTCCATAACGGCACTTCAGAGTCAAAATGTGCATGTTTTTCGATTTTATGAGCCACAAAAAGCAACGAACGTACTGAAATAATAAAAAAAATTCTCATTGAATCTACACGCCATGGGCTAATAATGCTTTTCATGTTTTTAATCCCGTTACAAAATATTTCCGTATTTAAAACGTAAAATTTGTATTTTTAAGTTATTTTCTTCTTTTGTCTATAATTTAAATATACAGAAAAGTTTTGTAATGTATTTCAGAACATGTCAAGCAGTGGCAGTGGCATGTAGTTTCAATGTGATTTCTTTATTATTATTTCAGTACGTTAGTTGGTTTTGCAGCTTATAGGAACGGTAAATATACATTTTTTGACTTAAAAATGCGATTATGAGAAAAGTAGCTGTTTTTTTTTTTAAGAAAAAAGGTGAATATCAAATAACGTCTACAAAACTAACACTATTTCGTGCAAAAGCAAACTTACGATTTTTCTTCACTTGGTCTCCCTCGAGCGTGGTCTCTTGCGCCGGAGTAAAATTTACAGAATTTCTGCGTCAGATATTGTTCTTCAGAATTAGCCTACGTTACACGAGAAAAAATTTTGCTCACAAAATGGGCAAAACCGATTGTCTAGAGATGGTTTTTAATTTTTTTTTTTGTGTGTGGAAGTCAACTTCGAGAAAAAGACAATTTTAAAGGGATGCTTTTAGCGCAGAATGATATACCATGTCCACTTAAAGTCACATTCAGGCAAGTATACCCCACCGTACGGTAAGTTGATACTTTTGGAAACTAACTGCTGAAAAAAATTACTAGGAATACTCCCGTTATTACCATACAACTATGTAAACAATTCAAAAAGCAATGCGGTGAGATGAATAAATAAATGTAATTTTTATTGCTACGCGTCCTCGAGTATGAAAATTGTTCGTACTAAATATTTTTAAAGTGAGTTAAACACGTGTGTTATACGATAAGTCGGAGGATGGTTGGTTTGGCATTGATATCGTAGAAATAGTTATTCTGAACGTTATGAACTGCGGATAAAATATTGATTATCGTTTCATGGAATATGTACATAATTATTACAATATTTTAGAGGTGACTTAGTTAATCATGGCGGATGAACAATGTACGTCGGCTTGCAGTGCAGCCATGACGCTTGGCGGAAGGATACATAGTTGGTGTGAAAGCAGGTCTAAGCTAGAAGAAAGTACCAAGTTATCGTACGGCAGGTATAGTCGACGGGAAGCCAGCACATCAGTTTGTGCGTAGAAACGATGTGGCACTTGGACACGTACCACTGTTGCCCTTATCACTCCCTTGCTCATGGCCCTCAGGGTGTGGATAAAATCTCCCGGTAGGGGTACCTACCCAATTCATTACCTATTTATATATCCCAGGAGCACCACAAATTTGGCTAACAGCATGCAAATGAAGTGTTATTGGGCCGGCTGGTGACGGGCACGCCTACCAAGACTCTCATTGGCGAGGAAAGGGATAACAAATGACAGCTCTTCCAGCAAGGGCAAATAGCGTTCAAGTTGGAGTGTTTACGACGGCGGCTCGCAAGATGTCGCAGGGTGGGTAGCGTATCTCGCGGCTTGTAATGGTACCAATAGAAGCCTGGCACGACGCAGTAGATAAAGACAGGAGGGATGCCTGTTCCATCACTTGCCCCCCCCCCCCTTTTTTCCGGTCAGCTCTCTTGTAACATCTAAACACCTGTGCAAGCATACTGCAGACGAGTCAACAACGCAGTTCTGACAGCGAATACTGGTGCTGTGTTATCTTAGCGAGGATCCCTTGGTTCTCATAAACGTCATTATGGGACCCGATTAAAGATCAGCATACACTGTAAACAATTATCACTGAAAGAGAAATTTTCCCTGCAAAATAATTTTTGTGGTAAACACTAAATTATTTAGTGGTGACTACAACATTTTGTGGCGACCACAAAACTTTATTGTAGTCGGTACAAAAATTATTTTGCGGGACGAATACTAACAAAATATTTTGTGACCACCACAAAATATATTTTTCCGTGTATGTGTAAATTTACAACACCGTTTTATAAGAGAGTTTTAAAAAAATAAGTGCGGTGTTATTGCTTCTCAATCATCAATGTTCGCGATCCTATACATTTTAAGGAACAGTCAAATTTATACATATTTTATCAGACCCGTATTGTGACAGCTCTAAACACTTGCCCTATTTGCAACCTGAAGTATGTTAAGTACAAGATCTTTCATTTATTTCAAACAATTGCAAATAACTCGAATATATCTAACACAATGCTTTGGGAAAATTTGAGACTGTGTACGGTCATACGACATACAATTTTGCCAGACCGATTTTTTTTTTTAATAATGTACCATTTGCTTCGTTTTGGCTTATTTTGACAACAAAATATGTGATATTTCAGGGTCAAAAATCTACAAATCCGTTTGGTGTATTGCAACAGAAAAATTCAGACACAAACGATGATATAAAAGTGTTAAAACTGTAAGAATGAATTCATGGTATATTTATATTTGAGTTTTAAAATAATATTTTCGAAACCTCTGCAAAACTGAAGAGCGAGGCCGTAAGCGTCCTATATTGTGTGTGGGTTGAAATCTTCCTTTACACTGTAAAAAAAAAATTCTCCGTCGATTTACGGAATTTCCGGTAAAAATTTCTCCAGATACCTCCGTAAATTCACGGAAACTTAGTTCTTAATCCAGCAGAAGTTTCCGTAAAACAGTTTCATCACACGGAGCTGAGCCATATTTACATGTCTATAATGCTACAATTGCATTTATACAGATTTGCAGATTTGCCGGTGATGTTATTAAAATATAACCGTAATATTTATATCTGTGTAACTTATAAATTTTCGATTTTTTCGTGCAAGTGTCCGCAGCAGACTTATGGACATATTACGTATGATTCCGTACTGTATATTTACTACAGACATTTCCGTATTTTACTTTTACGGACACTATTTACGTTTATTAACGGTACATTTCCGTTAAAATTTATAACGGTGTACATGAGAGCATTTCAAGAGGTACTGAATGCTGGTGGAATTTTTAGTATGTTACTAAGGAGTACTACAGTAAACGACAGTTGCTAAAAACCCTCACAAACATTTGCTGGCACTGTTAAAAATAATTTTCGTTGTTTTACGGAGAAGTGCTGGTAAAAAATTCTCCAGAAGTGTACGTTAATTTACGGAAGGCAACTAGCTCCACTTATGGAAACTCGCATATTTATGTGACTTCTTTAGGATGCAGGCGCATTAGTGCGTTTGGTTATTAATTTAGTTCCTTCTCGTAGTTTTTCATGTGTTTAATTAATGAAACATAATAACGTATAACTATGCTACAAAATAACGTTTCCGTTAATTAAACAGACGTTTCCGTAAAATTGTCCGTAGATTTACGGAAATTTTTAACAGTGTACTGTTTAAGAAGTGTTATTTTAGTGTACCCATCACGTAACGTCTTGCACATATGTGCAGGTCCAGCCATTTCATATACGGCGCAGCTAGGCTCAATACAGTGCGAGGTTTGCGCTGCACCCACAAGATAACGATAATCAATCAGCCTCCGTCATATCATTTTTGAGATGGACGCTGGTGGCGCATCATTTTTTTTATGCAAGTTGTGGGAGGGGGAGTGTAGGTTTTGAATATTCAGAGGACGAGAAACATACATCAATGCCGTACAGGTTAATTATAAATGCAAGTTTCTCGAAGCCAATTTGGAGTAACCAAAATAACATATTAATAACGGCATTCGTACAACAATTTCTCACCAATTTTTAAAGTAATTTTAGTGCCAAACTTTTGCAATGATCTTCAGACGTTTCAGAGCGTTCGAAAAGTGTATTTTATTTACCCAATGTGGTTAGCTAGGTATTAACGTCAAACCTTGACTTGACTTACTATACTAAACAATATAGAATAGAATTTTGTAAGAATTTGTCAACAGATTTCGGAGAGTTATTTAACAAAGTTATAAAATGAAAATCTGAAATCGTTAAAATAAATAAATAACATACAAGTGTCACTTTAAAAAAATGCCGTTTTCGAAATGCGATACTGGATCTGCCTGCGAAATAAATATGATTTCTAGTGTTTTAAGTTTTGAATTTTTATCGCGGATTTTGAACTGAAACTGCAGACGAACTCCAAAAATGAATACAAGTTGTTAAGTACATGACTCGAGTAAACTTTACAAATTTTACGCGCACTGGGTGGTTTGGAGCAACGGTAATACACTCGTCTGCATAACGGAGAACCAGAGTTCCATTCCTGACTCCAGCCATCCGTGACTTTTGTTTTATTCGGTTTTCCGAAATTTCTCCAGGCGATTGCTGGAATGGTTGTTAAACGCTTTTTCTGACTGATTGCCTTTCTTGTTGCCAAGCGAACCTCTGCCATTGATTCGAAGCTGTGCAAGGACACGTAGACCCTAAAATAATTAAATAAACGTAATGATAAACAAAGATCGGAGGCATTCTGCGTGTCTTGACTGACAAACAAGTTTAATGCTCTAATTATCCGTGGCTCCACGGAATTCAACACACGTGGTTATTTAAACTACTTAGAACCACCCTAAAAAAAAAAAAGGTAAATACAGTCTATTGCCAGACCACGAAATTATTTTATAATTACGAAAGTACTGACATAAGGATATAGTTTATATGACGTTATACATTAAATAACACAGAAAAAACTGTTTTGTGGTCAATATGGACCTCACAAAATAATTTTATAGTGGTTACAAATTTTTTTTTGTAGTCACTGCAAAACTTTATTTGGGACAGCAAAAATATTTTGTGGTCACTGCAAAAAAATTTCGTAAGGTCCATTATAACGAAATATTTAGTGGTGACTAATAAGTATTTTTTATGTGAAGGTTATCAGATTGTCCTAAATGTCTATAAACACATTTATTTAAGTTAACTGAAACATAGGTTGGATCTTTGTTGCATAACATTGTCCAACTGTCCGTAAGGGTATAACTGAAAATTTTGAGTTTATAGAGTCAGCATGAAAAGCTTTGAAGTCAGCTACCCAAACAGTGATTTTAAGTTACTGTCTTATAAATGTGAAATACTTAGACGTTTCTGATTACTCAGTAAAAAATTCGTACTTTTATAAGAAAAAGATTGTAAACTAATGTCAGAAGATTTATCAGTCTAGGCACTGCAACAAGAATGTCGCAGATAATTTAGGTGGTCTAAATTTTCCGAATACCTGTGGGGGACAAGTGTGATATATTTTTATGAGCAGATTGCATGATATGAGATAAAATAACTTTCGAATGCCTGTCACATTTTACAAAATATATTGTACTTTAACAAAAAAAAAATTTTTTTTGAAACTGGATGCAGAAAATAATATTTGTGACACGTCAGAGAATTGTAATAAAATGTACAAGAATTTATTTGTAAATGTACAGTTGTTGTTTGTAAGTATATATACATATTTGTATATTTACAAGTATTTCTTGTAAAGTTCACAATGTTTTTGTAAACCTAAAAAAAGATTTTTTCGAAATTAATTTTCCAATTTATTTTTTTTTTAAGTACAACACACACATATATATGTAATTATATACATATATATATATATATATATATATATACAATTTTATATATAGTTATATATATATATATATATATATATAAAACTTCGTAGAAAGCCAAATTTCTGTTTTTAATGCGAGTCTCTGTTAATCTGAGATAACTGTCATTCGACATGGATATATGTGTAAAAGTAACTAAACTGACATGCTAATTCATGTTTGCTGTGCTGTATTTAATGGAATGTCGGAGAGACGTAACCTCAAGTACGTGTATTTCTTGCCCGCTAGCTTGGCCGCTTATGTAGTTTTTGCACTGCAGGCACCGTGGCCTCGAGTATGTGTTTCCACACACGGCATGTCGACATCTCGAGGTTCCCTTCCTACTACCATTACAGAAGAAAATGAGCTTTTACCAATTCTCCCGAGCTAAAGACGACGTGTAGGTAGTTACTTTAGCCTAGCCTACGACAGTTGAAGAATTGGCTTTCAGCCACAAACTGACATTCAGTTTACCCTCATAAGTATAGTTTTTTACGAATACTAAATAGCAAAGAAAAAAACATTTAACTTTCTTTGTGGGAAGAAGAAAGAGAAACCGAACCACTATTAGATCATGCGCTACTAAAACATCACAAAATGACTAGTAAATACGAGAAAATAGGCAAAAACAAACAGAAAGAAACCAGAATTATGTCCAACAACTATAAAATTGTAAATAATTCCTAAATATGAATATGTTCGGTATGAGATTGAAAACGAAACCAAATACAGATAGTCAAATAGACGAGAACAACTGATAGTCAAGTAGATGAGATTAATATCATGTGTGTGACAATGGCGACAGTACTGGACAAAAATAACGAGAACAACAAAATAAACAGCGACTGGAATGTGTGTAGACAGGCAACACAGCGAATACTACACAGACATAGGTTGTAGGATTCTTTCGCCGACAACAAACCCAACGTTTCAAAGATCGCACTTTGGTATACCCGCCGTGCGGTAAGTTGACACTTTTATAAACAAACTGTTGAAAAAAAAGTATTATAAATACTTCCGTTATTACCATACAACTATGTAAATAAATGAAAAAGCAATGTGGTAAGATAAATGCATTTATTTATTTTTTGTTCTTACGCAACAGACAGTAGTTTTAGCCAACGTTTTAAACAAAATTGTTTCCAGTGTTATGAACTTTTGAGGTACAATCTCAGACGCCGGAACCTCGTACATTTAACTGCGGCGCAAGAGATCACGCGTAACGAATTAGTAATTCTGGATAAATATTTACTCATAAAGTTGGCAAATACCATTATCTAGGATTGTCTTTGAGTATTTTATCCACATTGGCTTCGAAAAAAGCGTAGAAATCAATTGATATTTTCAGCGTTTGTTTATCTACCACGCACTCTTAAGGAGGTAGGGGCCTACATTGGTCACCATCTTGGATAACGGAGTTTTGTTTTTAATAAATGTGTCTTTAAATCATATATTACATTACTGAAAGAAATAACATGTAAATTAATTGTATGAAGACAGGTATATTATTCAAGGTTTGCGCCTGCTTCAAGGGTTAAAAAAAAAAAAAAAAAAAAAAATGTTGGGAAGGGGGCGGGGGCAATATGCCTGTTGTAGCGTAGCGCCTCTGGCTTACTCCGACTTTCGCATGTCTCGTTATCGATTCGTAAAAAAACGCCCCCTCGCCCACTCGACACGTCGGTTCTCTTTGTTTCCACGACAAACATGCCCCCTCCCGCCCCCTCCTCTAAGTGTCATGGTTATTTCTGCAGCAAAGGAACGCCTCGTGGTAATGTTTCCGCTCGCGATCGCTGGTTTGCGATAACGTCACCGCCTTCTCTTTCCTCGCCGTAATTATCAGCACATTCCCTTCTTCTGCTTGATCGAACCTTCTTCTTTGATTGCAGTTTCTACCTTCGTCCCTTTCCCGTTTCCTCTTAATTCTAGAGTAACTGCGCGTGTTGCCCGAGTTGTGGTATTGCCGCCATTTTGTATTTATATATAACTAGCTGTCCCGTTGCGGCTTCGCCCTCGTGTACTATAGAAAAGAGTAATAAAATTTAATTACGTATTAATTGATGGTGTTCCTATATTCTCTACATGCCTTTAAAATATGGAATATGAAGCAAACTGTTAAATAATACAACAAATACAAACAGCCTTATCCAGTCCAATAGCGGTTTGGGCTGTGCGTTGATGAGTGGGTGGGGCACTTCATTTTATGTATAGAGGTGAATGAAAACTACATTATTTTAGTGGTGACAGCATCGAATGTTTTTGTGGTGAGCTTAAAAATATTTAGCTGTCTCAGTATTATGTTGTGGGGGCCACAATATATTTTTCTGTGTAAATTTTTCATCACAATTATTGTTTCAGGTTCATTTTTGAAGATTTACCTTTGATGGAGCAAACGACATGCACAAATAGACAATATGACGTCACAAGCAATTAAATATATGCTAGCTTTAGTATGAATCCGTCAAAAGTAATTAATAATTATTCTTCCCTGGACTTTTCTACAGGTTATACCAATACACACATATTCCGTAGGCCTATATACTGGATTCAAATAAACCACAGTCTTGCTGAGTGTTTAATGTAATCAGTATTAATGAAACTCAAATACAATTTATTCCCCAATAAGTATTAAACTGGGGTTGACAGCTGTTCCTCCCCCTTAAGAATAATCAGTACCCGCCATATTAGAATGCTTTGTTTTCCTATATTAACAAGAACACTTTTCTAAAGTTGCCTCCAGACATGGCACAGATACTACTTAAGAGGGCGTGGTACATAATACAATCCTAAAAACATCAATCTATAACTGTAGGTTTCTTGAAGTCAATTTGCGAAAATTAAGCAATAGCAATCCTAGACAATAGTTTTAGCCAACGTTTTAAACAAAATAGTTTCCAGTGTTCCGAACTTCTGAGGTACAATCTCTGACGCCGGAATATCTTGCATTTAACTGCGGCGCAAGAGATCACGCGTAACGAATTAGTAATTTTGGTTAAATATTTACTCATAAAGTTGGCAAATACCATTATCTAAGATTGTCATTGAGTGTTTAATCCATATTGGCTTCGAAAAAAGCGTAGAAATCAATTTATATTTTCAGCGTTTTTTTATCAAGTACACACTCTTAAGCGTTTGCAAATTGTTACACCTTCACTACCATTCCTAGTTATTTACTAGTAACCTCCTAGAGGATGCAATTCATTTTTCCTGCTTGGTTACAGACATAGCTACCGAGTATAAGCAATGCCAACAGTTTACTATGTACGGAGTTCTGCCCTCTGCATTTTCGGTACGCATGATATAATATGGTAAATTGTATGCTAAAATAAAAACAGAAGTTCCATAATTTCGAAACGTTGAGTGTTTGTAGCAATTTCGCCGATGTAAGTTCCTTCGAATGCTGAGCACCATATGTGTAAGTGATATACGTCTAGAAATAGCATTCAAAAACTTTCCACGCGAGTACAGTGAACCCTTTTCGGATCTTCGCTTAATCTTTAGATATATTTTCTTCTGACCTAAGATGGTGAATATTAGATTTTTTTCCGGTTTGTTAAGGTTTGAAAATCTTGCTGCGAATTTTCTAAGAAGTTATAACCGTGAACAGTACACCTTCATTTACAATATTACACGATAAAATGAAAGTATCATCACTGGATGTATCATAGAGGAGAGCTATCGCCGAGAAGACTGAATGCCAGGCCAGTGACTTGCTCCTAGGGGCTAGGTTGAGGCGTGATTCTGACGTTGTTTCGCCCTTACACTCTAAAAAATAGTTTGTAAATTTACCAGACGTGCGTATAGGAGCGCTAAGAAAGTAGGTATATGGTTGAATAGTTTCCCAGACATCCATGGTAGCACTCCTAAACTGTTTATAAAACAGTCAAATGCATACTGACGATACCAGACTTGTATTGTAACGACTGTAAAAGTTTGCATATTTACAAGACGAAGTATGGTAACTGTACCATACTGCGTCTGGGATAATAACTTCTTAAACATTCAAGGAAGTTTTTTTACACTGTACCGCTTCCGCGCTTCTAGGCCTCGGACGTGTACGTCCAACCGGGCGGCCACCGTGAAAGAAGGGGGCTATGTCAGTTCTACGACGTCGGCAGTTGACAGAATAGCCTTTCCTCTCCCCACTACGCTGGGGGTTATGCGGGTCGGTGACGAATGTTGGATGCTATGGCCAATAGGGCTTCGGCTGTATGTCTGGTGTACGGACTCTTCACGTCTCATGGTAGCCAATGGGAGGAACGATACACATACACGTCTCATGGTAGCCAATGGGAGGAACTATACACACGCACCAATAGAGGTGCATATGGTTTATGGACAGGGTAAAGGGATGCCAACAGGCGGTGCATATGGTTTTGTAGAGGGCAAGAAGTGTAGGGGAGTTCTACGACCTCAGCAGTTTACAGAATATTTTTAGAGGAGGTGTGCAGAGTGGTTCGTGGAGTGAGTAAGGGGAAGAGTATGAAAAAAGTTCGGTGAAATGACAAGGTCGTAGAAGTGACCTTTTTCAAAAAGAAGCTCTTAGGCTTCAGGAATTTGACCGAATGCGAGCTCGGTGAGTTATTTATTTCGCTAACTAGCTGCTTGTGTTTACTGCTTCTCCATGGTGATAGTAGGTGTGCACACAACCTCACTGTAAATTATTATTAATTCTGCGTATGGTTTTAGAAACACATGTTTGCGCATAAGACTCTTTTTTCCATCCTATTCATTGTTTTTCTTATAATTTACATCAAAACCTGTGGTGGAACTTTCATGCGCTTAAAAAATTTCAACCACTCTTCAAACATAAACATTACGCGGATAATTTGTCTCACTTCCTGCACTTGTAATGTCAGTTTAAAGAATTTACGATCGTGGACAAGAAAGATAAATATAGTCAACGAATGAACACAGAAAAAAGGTCCGTTGGGATTATTTTCTGATTTACTATGCGGTTTGTACGTATTTTCTGGAGGGATTTTAAACATTAATTCTATTCTTTTTTTTTCCACCTGCATGTTCCCTTGCATGTTTCAAGTTTTTGCGTTAGTATTTTTATAATTTGTCCGTTAAAAATGTTATGCAACGAAAAATATTTCAAAGCATTACACACCTTGTACGATTACCTCTTGAATCTTGTAATCCTCTGCAGCCCGCTTTATGTTGAAATGCAGAAAAAAAATATTTCTCATACTTATCTATATTTCCGCCTGTTTGTTTAAAAATATCTAATTTTTTTTATATACGCGTAAACAACCTAAGGTAGATATTGTACTTGGGTGTGTGTATGCGAATTATTATTAATGTTTAAATATGGTTTGACTCAATTTTGTCTCTGTAGATATAAATTTCATACCTGTGTTATTCCGTCTGATATATCACATACATAGACATACGCATATACGTTTACAGACACAAATGGTGCATAGGCCTACATGAATCCATATGGAGTACGTTACGTTCATAGAAAAGCACTTTACATATATTGATACGTACACGTGTACGCACATAACAAAATAATAGGCCTTCACACATCCACATACTCGACTTATTTTTGATATGATTTATCACAAGCATACGTGAAATTTCTGTCTGCGAAAACGTAACATTTTTTCCCCTTAAAATGTTTTTTATTTGTGACTTTATTATTTAATTATCCTGTTCGCCAATGAATGTGAACACCTATTGGTAGAGCCACGATTTTATGGCGAAAAGATTTTTGCAACATTTGGTTTCGATGCGTCATGTGCACACCTGCAGCTCTTCTACATCGTCTGTGGTTGGATGATTTTACTCTCACTGGCCTTGGTAAATTATAGACGTACATATTCACAATAATCTTATTCTGATTGGTGCAGTAAAATGAGAAACGTGTCTGAAGAAAGACGCGCTGCCAATAACCTTGAAACAGAACTGCCGATGTGCACGTGAGTCACTGAAACAAAGTGCGGCAAAAATCTTTTCGCGACAAAATCGTGGCCCTACCTATTGGTTACAGGAAGATGTAGCCCTATATCTTCAGCATATTTTATTTGGAAATGCTGTACACAAATGCGCTTTATCATAAATCTCTGACTTTCGTTTATAAATATTATTGTAAATAACTACCTGTGTGGTCGCATGTATTTGGCATTCGCCTTTTTTTATCTGTCATTATCAATTGAAGTAATTAAAGCAGTGGTGATGTAAGATTTCTGATTGCCTAACCGATATGTCTACTTTTCAAGTGCGGTTTCTGAGAAAGAACTTAAGACGAGTGTATTTAGAAAAATCCTCGCCTGATGCTCGCAGGAGGCAGTTAAAAAAAGAAAGCTATATGGGCTATTGTGGTGCTGGCATCAAGACTAAAATCACCCTTATGAGCGGTATTACCACGTAGTGTTCCAGTACTATTTTTTATTCCTACAGAACTTCAAGCGGCAAACTTACAATTTTCTTTCTTGAAAGTATGGCGTAACGTCAAAAGAAAGATTCAGTCTTAATGTTGTACAAATCATGTTCGTATTTTTTCGGACACAGCAGTCTACAAGGGTCGTTTCTGGTGATTTGAGGGAGCCTCAAAACATGTTTATAATAGACAAGCAATTAAAAAAAACATGGAAGAGTTATTTTCAAAACGGTTTTCTTCTAAGATAACTGTCAGAGGCGAAATACATAAAAAAATTCGACCGACTATTAGAAATATGCTAACCAAGAGATCGACTGCAAAGTATCTGCTCAACAAGTTTGCGTATAAAACCTATGTGTGAAAACCATCTATAACATTTGTGTAACTGATTATGCCTAATGTTTATCGAATCGTAATCTTTGATTGTTTTAGTGACTTGCAACCCAACCCGTTTAAGTTTACTTGAAGACTTTTCGATAAAGGAATACCATCTTAAACCAATGTCACTTTAAAGTCATGTCCCTTATAATCCCGTTTTACTGGACTGCCTCCGCATGTATAGCCTCAAAACAAAAAAAAAATTTCACGTACTACTGTCAATAAATGTTCTGTATTGTGTGAAGATAGAAACCAATACATTTGACTTCTATGTGTTCGGGCCCAGGGAATTTCAACGAAACAAAGTTTCAATATTCCAGTTAAGATAATGTTTGGCAACGAAATCCCAGAATAACCAAACTGCTGGACCGACGGCTTCTCATTTAAAATTTATGAAATGAAATAAATTTTTATTGTTAAGTGGTGTATTAATGCACGGGCGTAGAAAGATGAAAAATAAACAAGAGTTGTTAATTAATTATAAAATAACACTTTTGGAGTTCAGATTTAATTACGCTGCTTATTTTCATTACAAATTAATGGTAAATATTGTTAATTAACTGACCCAGATATGAACTGTATCATAGTTGACTTTCGAATTTTTTTTTGTGAAAATAAGTTAACATGTTTGAAAATAAAAAGAGTACACAAATTTTAGCATATATGATTGGCTAGACTTCGAGAACTCTACTTTTTACGTGTAGCCGTCAAGAAATAGTCGTGTTATTATTATTACTACTATTATTTTAGGCCTATCATTGTTATTATTATTATTACATTTACTATTTGTTTGCACACAGCGATGTCACATCTTCTCTCAACAAATAATAGTTGTAAAATATTTCACTAGAGGGCTAGTTTATTGAAAATCCTGTTTTGTAAAACATTCGGGATAAATTCCTTTGGCAATTTAAATAATTTCACATATTCTTCCTAACCCCTTCACGTACTATTTGTTTGCACACAGCGATGTCACATCTCCTCTCAACAAATAATAGTTGTAAAATATTTCACTAAAGGGCTAGTTTATTGAAAATCCGTTTTTGTAAAACATTCTGGATAAATTCCTTTGGCAATTTAAATAATTTCACAGATTCTTGCTAGCCCCTTCACGTACTATCGTACTCTCCCAAGTATTTTGTTCACTTACAGCGTGTTGTAGAACAATGTTAAATCTTGGTCGGTACTGTCCAAGACAGAGATTAGCACTAAATTCAAATAAGAAAATTTTCTTCAGGAAGGTTAACGCATATTGACTGTTGGCTAAACATTATTACTTTTAATTGGTTGCTAACTCGTACCAAAAACCAACAGAAATTCATTTTATTTATTTTTACTCGCTTTTACCTATCCAAAACTGTCTTCTTTTGCTACACTGGAAGAAAAAAAGTAATGTGTTTTAAATGAGACAAATTTTCATCATTGTGAACTAATTTATTTGCCTTAACAATTCGGATACACATTTGTACATAGGCTATGTGTTAGTGTCGAATGATAACTTGTTACCTTTCTTCAAAATTGAAATCCTCGGATTATTCTTGTTTTTTATATATATATATATATATATATATATATATATATATATATATATATATATATATATATAGGCCCTATATATTTATTGAAAAAAATTATTATGTACGTCGTATTCACGCCAAATTAATGAAATTGTTAAGTAATTTGCTTTTTCAATCTAAGCTTTCAACCAATTTATACCCTATGCCGTACCACTGTCCAATATTAAAAACTATACCCAAATGTAAAGTTAGAGTTACAAATTATTTAATTAATGTACGATGGCGAAAACCTCTCACGCATAAGTGACTCAACATGTGAATAAAGGCGGATAGCAAAGTATTATTGATGAATATATAGTACATCCTTTTTTTTAAAGAGATGGTGTCACAGATCGCTTCGGTAATGTCCCAGTGACTTATTTGTACCATGATAGGAAATGTTAGGGCTAAACGAAAGTAATCTCTTTACAGCTATTTCATTTCTAATCATATTCCTCATCTGCGACTAGGTTGTTATGTCCGTGACCATCTTACTGTGTAATGTGCGATTTATGAGCATATTTGCCAATGGCTTCTATTTCAAGAAAATTTATTTTTAAAAAAAAGTTACGCGATTGACGCATGGCTACTAGTAATGAGGTTCGTGAAAATTAGAATTTTTTTTTAAATTGTGGAAAGTAACCTAATTACCTTTAATGTCATATGTCTTTTCTACTACACAGATTTTTTGTAACTATAAGTGAAATATCAAAGGAAGTAGTTTTTTTCCAAACTAATTTATTTACGTATTCTCTAATACATTACGTCTCTATAACAGTAGGCCTACACTGTTAGAAAATCATTTCTATTACATTGCGTGTCTCTAAAAACAGTACACTGTTAGAAAATATTTCTGGAAATTACGGAAAAATGCAGGCAAAAAAATTATCCAGAAATCTTTGTAAAATAACGGATATTCAGTTTTGCTTGATAACGGAACCCTCCGTAAAATTACGGACAATCCGCTTCCCTCACAAAAAATTTAACTTCTTTAAATTATGGGCACTCCTTTTTCCAGAAATACGAAATACTCTTAATTTTTATGACCTTCATGTACCACTAAGTATCCTGTAAATTATTTAAAATATTCCAGGATTAGAACCCACAACCTAAAGATTACCAGGCAGACACACTAACCAAATTTCCACAGTAACGAGATAGTCACTAAGCGAGTTCCATGCAGTGGTAAGAGATCAACTTTATAAGAGACAAATTTTGTTTTTGAAAACCGTGATTTTTCATAACCTCATTAGTATCACTGTGAGAAAAGGGTTTTACTGTATAGAAATAAATACCTTTAAAGGTGCATACCCGCTGGCGCGAAACGCAGAGAAGAGGTGCGACTTTATTTTTTCAGTTGTGATAAGTTCTATGTAGTGACATGTGTGGCCGCCCACTGCAGGATAGGTGAAACGAGGAGAACAGAAGATGTGTGTGGCTTCCTCGGAACACTTCAGTCACACGGCTGTCCGGCCCGTTGCTCATGTATGATACGAGTCCTTGGCTGTATTGCCTCGCTCCGCATCTCTTCTCTTCGTTCCGCACCAGTGTTCATGCGCAATAACTCTAGGCGTCATAGTGATCAATAATATCAGCATTTTTTTTAAAGAAACACAATAAAATATCATGTACAATTGTAGCAACATATTTCCATAAATTTATGGAAAATTACGGCCAAACATCCGTAAACTGGCAATACGGACAAACTTCTGTAAGCAAAAAATTACGGAAGACACTTCCGTACAATTACACTACTTTTCTGTAAATATTTCCGTGCATTTACGGAAATGTTTAACAGTGTATCCTCATTAGTTTAGACTAGGGTATAAATTATCAGGGCAGGAATACACATCAAGGAACCAATCACACTACCTTACTTAAAGACTACACGGGCAAAACTTAATTATTTTTCTTGAATGTGTAAACTAAAATTCCTGATAAGAAAGACGCAGGGAGAAATGGGGTTGAGAAATACGAAATAAAAGTTTAAATAAATAAGATGAACCAGTTTAGGAATATTGATCATTTTAATTTCCATGTACATAGTATCTCAGAATCGTTTTCTCACGATTTGGATGTTGAAGTCTGACAATTACACTTTCAAGTTTTTTTTTTTACTAACTAACCTATGTAGCAGTTTCTTAGCTTTCGAATGTTTCATTACTTTTAGAGAGAGAAAACAGATTGTAAAGAATATTTAATTTAATTTCGGGCTGTTTCATTACATTTGAGTGATTGATTTTATTTTTAAGGGATTTATTTTATTTGCGAAAACAGTGTTCGATAATTGTGGTTTCGTCAATGTTTTATACTTAACATTACGTGGTCACGGAAAAATGCCTGTATATTAATGTTCATCATCTAAGCTGCATGTTGCTGATGTTTGTACGTCATATGTTTTTATAGTGTTAAATAAAGTTTAGGCGTTTACGTGTCCGTTATTATACAACAAGATACGTTCATTTTCTCTCTTTTTTTCAAGCAGAGATAACACGTCAACGTTGAAAATCCCTTCTTTCTCTTGGTTTAACTCCGTGAAAACAATCCATTTCTGGAAACTTAAGAGCAAAGAGAATTTAAAAAAAGCACAGGATGTTTGCCCTTTGGTTTGAGTTTGCAGACGGAGACAAGTATATTGTTTGCCGTCGTCCGCTGCTACGTGTAACAAGGATTACTGTTTTTTCACCATCCAGACATTCCTGGCGAGCGAGAGAAGAAGAAACGGCGGTCGATAGAGGTATGTACACGGCCGATAACAATCAGTTCGGAACATCGACAATGCCCTATTGTTGGCTTATACCGCTATTCCGCCCCAATCCTCCGACATATGCGGCGCAAATACGCATGCGTGAGGTCACGCAGAGACCTGGGGCGGATCAGAAAACAGAAGAGAGAAAGGTAAAAGAGGAAATGGGAGAGGAGGAGGGAGAAGGACAGAAGGGGAAAAAAAAGCAAATTGTGAAACTCGATCAAACAGTACAACGCGATCCATCATTCTCGGCAATCACACATTCAAACAAGCGGCAGCAAATTTGGAATGCATAGGAAAACCCAGGTGTTGAATGGGATGTTGACTTTGGTGCCAATCAGGCATTGTGCGTGTGTGAGTGTGTGTACCTTTAGGCCTTCTGTCTCCCCTGCCGCACCCCATCCCCCTCACCACTCCTGGACTCTCCCCCCACCATTTGCAATTAACAGTTGCATCAATTTAATGTTGTGTGGACGCAGCGGCGGTCACACGGGAGGCCTTGTGCAAACGTTTCGTTAATTACTCAATGATCTGATGCACAGCGCTGTGCACAATCCGGGCCGAAGCCAGCCAGCTCCCTTTGCAAACTGCCGCGCGCTGGCCGTTGATAAAAATATCCGCTACAGTACGATTCAAAAACATCCGCCCTCGGGCCGAGGTTGCCCGTGAGGTCACGAGAGAGGAATGATTAGCAGCTCTGGTACAGATTAGGAAGGTCATCGAATTTATCATAGATAGGGACAGGAAAATTTCGCGATTTCAATGACCTGAATGCTAGACTCCATTGTCCTATGCATACTCAAGTCCCGTCTATTCGTTCATTGTCTGCTGTCACACTGAGTAGCAGCTAGTGGACAAATGCCGAGGCTTGAGTGGGTATAAGATATTTGATTCTAACATGCAGGTAACTGAATTGGCGAAATTTTTCTGTCACTAATCATAGAAGATTTTGTCAAGGGAATGCTAGCAGCGCTGATCAAATTTATGCTGACGGACGGATCAAAACCTGACATTGTGGAAGAACGAAGTTCTGTGGCATAGCGTAAATTCGGCTACAATCTAACGCCTACGCAACTAAGGGTTGAAATTCTCCCTTGACAAACTAATAAAATGGAATTTCCTAACCTGGAGTAGAAAACCCCTTAAGGTGGCCGTCTACCCAGGCCGCCGAGCGGTGTGCATAGTTTCGGCCGTCACCAGAATATTCGAAAACTACTCATCGTACATAAGTGACGCTTGCTTACGAACAGCACTTAAAGAACGTCACATGTTTGTAAAATAATTTCAAGTTCACCACTACTAATTAAAGCATATTTTCTAGCGACCGAAGGGGCCGCGGTGGCCGAGAGGTCAGACCTTCCGCCTCCCACCAAGGCGATCCGGGTTAGATCCCCGACGGGGTCGGTCCCCGGATTTTCGCATGTAGGAATCGTGCCGGACGATGCCGCTGGCCGGCGGGTTTTCTCGGAGTTCTCCCGTTTCCCCCGCCTGTTCATTCCGGCGCTGCTCCATACTCACATCATGTCACCCCTCACCAGCGCTAAAGACCTCGATGTTAAGCGCTGACCAAAATCTCTCTCTCCCTTCTAGCGGCCGAGAATGACGAAAATGGAAGTTTTTGCGATTTTTTTAAAATAAAATATTTTGAAGGAGTAGACGTGTACAATACAACCTTGTCTGTAATAGGCTTATACGTCTGAATGTCTCATATGTCTCATACAAGCGCGTTGTCGGCGAGCAGACTGCACGATAGTGCAGTGACTTGCACATAGAGGCTAGGAGTAGATGTGATGCCCGCCCTGTCTCGCCCTTACTGCTTCAGTACCTCTGCGCCACGAACATTCAAAATACGTTCAAACAGCCACCTCCCAAGGACTCGATTCTGTTTCAAATTTCGGTGTCAGCTTGGACTATGTTCAGCCACATAAATATCATGTGATATTTGAACAATTTCTACAATAGGGGGTGTAGGGCTAACTGGACCATTATTTGGACATGCGTCACAAGCGAGCGGAAGTCGCTGAAAACCTACAATGAAACAGAACAACGCGCCAAAATCAAACAAAACCAGATGTGGAATACAGAATTAGCTGGTGTCGTTTTGCTGGAGTTCATAAACGGGAACGTCGGTTCGAGTTCTTGAAACGTCGGATCTGTTAACGTTGAATGAAGCCTGGTATTGTCGTACGTATTGTCGTACGTATTGTCGTATGTATTGTCATCGTTATGTTGTCGGTGAATACTCTTACCACAGTCGATGTGATCGTTTGATTTTACTCGTTGTCCTTGTAAGTTCGCCCTTCTTGCACATCTTATTTTGTTACATGTAGGTATGTGAAGTCTTGATGGACATACTAATGAACTTTCAAATTTTCAGGTCTGTATAACCCTACATGAATTTAAAAAATCAGAATCAAATTGGTCCACTAACATTTATGGCTATAGATGGTGAAATTTCGTGAATTCAATGACCTGCATGTTAGAATCAAATATTCTATACATACTCAAGCCCTGGCCGTTTGTTCACTGGCTGCTACTCAGTGGAACAACAGACAATGAACGAATAGACAGGGCTTGAGTATGTATAGGATATTTGATTCTAACATGCAGGTCATTGAATTCGCGAAATTTCACCATCTCTAGTTATAGCGTACACTAACTCGAGTGTACAATCTTACAAACAGGCATGCTTATGAATTTCTACGCTGTCAGTATTGCATGAAAATTCAGCTCCGTGCATAGAATATTGTTAGGGATACTTAATTTTCCCGAAAATATTTTTGTACCAGCTTGTTTCTATGCCAAACGTGCACATCTGCGACTCTGCTTCAAGGTCAGTAAATTTGTTAAGGATCAGCGTCTTGGAGTTTCTCACACAAATCACATCCTTATGTACGTACCAAATTAATACAGTAATCAATGTCTCTCAGAAGTCTGTCCTCACGATAAAAAGTGTGTATTAGTAGTTAACGCAAGTTACGAGGGTTTAATCATCAAATAAAATTACAGGACATAATTGTAGCGTTTAGTTGACTGAAATAAGTTGACTGATGGGTAGAGCCACGATTTTATGGCGAAAAGATTTTTGCAACATTTGGTTTCGATGCGTCATGTGCACACCTGCAGCTCTGCTACATCGTCTGTGGTTGGATGATTTTACTCTCACTGGCCTTGGCGAATTACAGACGTACAAACTCACAATAATCTTATTCTGATTGGTGCAGTCAAATGAGAAACGTGTCTGAACAAAGACACGCTGCCAATAACCTTGAAACAGAACTGCCGATGTGCACGTGAGTCACTGAAACAAAGTGGGGCAAAAATCTTTTCGCGAAAAAATCGTGGCCCTAGTGATGGGGGTAGCCAGTTTTTACGAAAGTGTTTTAACTCATGATTAGAGCCACGATTTTGTCGCGAAAAGATTTTTGCCCCACTTTGTTTCAGTGTCTCTCGTGCACATCGGCAGTTCTGTTTCAAGGTTATTGGCAGCGTGTCTTTGTTCAGACACGTTTCTCATTTGACTGCACCAATCAGAATAAGATTATTGTGACTCCTTACGTCTGTAATTTGCCAAGGCAAGTAAGAGTAAAATTATCCCATTACGGGCGATGTAGCAGATCTGCAGACGTGCACATGACGCATCGAAACCAAATGTTGCAAAAATCTTTTCACCATAAAGTCGTGGCTCTACTCATGATTAGAGACCAGGATACTTCGCGCGTTCAACGACAGCAGGCTGGACTCCACAGTACTGTATACACTATGTCCTCAGCTACTTGTACATTGTCTGCTGCTCCAGTGAGTGAGCATTTGAACATTTGACGATGTAGCGCGGGAGTCCATGAGTGTTTATATGCATGTCCGCCATTGGTTCGGAGTCCTCAAGGTCACGTTTAATAAACAATGACTAGAGATTTCGGTATATCGTGAAAATGTTTTGTATCAACATACACTTGAAAACACTAGTTTCTCGCTACATATTTGATTCGATATACTTATGACTCAACGTAGCTGACTGCAGACCAATAACAGCAGGCATCAAATATTACAATATCGGGATTCTTATTGGCTTAGTCAAATAGGGTAGCGGCTCCACATAGAAGCTAAAGCCAGTAATCTTCTGGTAATCTGAACGTGTGTTGAAACCCTGCAAACAGTCAAGTTTTCCCGCGATAAACCATCATCTCTAACAATGACCCGATCGAAAAAGTTTCCAACGTATATACATGGCTTAGAAATCCAATCTCTCCTCAGTTGAATCCACGAAATTTCCGAGATTCTACTTATGATTGATTTGTATGGCTTAAACATGCACACTTGCAGTTCTTGTTTAGTACTATAGTTGCCGAAGTGTTATTTTGTGTAAATATAGTGCCTAATTTACCGGGTAAATTAGAATTGAGTAACTCCAACAATCATCGGGCGTGATTCGAGTGCAAGCCCCTGAACAGCATAGAACTTTAAAAGGGACAAATTATATATACTATGACCCGAAACACAGTGATTTTCAGTGAAGAAAATTGCCCTACTGGTTGAATGTATTTATAGAGTGCAGGATTATCTCATTCAAGATCATTCAATTATTTTTGCACTGAGAGTTATTTATTGTGCTTCATAGAAAATACACAAGTAGAAGTACAGCATTCTTCCTATTGAGATGTTCAGTAAAAACCACACTCCCCGAACAAAATCTGGACCCCGTAACACGTAGGGAAGTTTAAATGTCACATTCACATGTTTAATTGTTAAGTCAACAACTGTTAATCTGCGTCCCCTATGTTTCAATACAAACAGTATTAATACATTTATTTTGTAACGTGACATTAACGAAGAAAAATTATCATATTATAAACGTTTGCTCGTGTGCCACTAGAGAGAAAGCGTGTGTTCATTTTTTGACACAACGCTCATTTTTGTTAAACAGCAAAAGTCGACTAACGCTGTATAAAATGCATGTAAATTAAAATTTAAACGTTGAGGTAGTTAAACATTAACTCAGCCGGAATTTTCCGCGATGTTCGACCGTTCCGGGGACAAACGTTTTCGAGAGGAATTAACCTGGCACTCGAGTCTCAATAATAGAGACTTGAAAAATTCGCGTTTTATTTTGGACACAAACCGTTATTCAAACAACTACAAGCCCATTTCTCTTTCTCAATTGGTTATTGCTTTGTTTGACTCCTCCTGGAGAGCGTTGAGCCAATAATAAAGAAGCAAGTAAACGAAGGCCCAATCGCGTTGTTTCACGGTGTCAGCGAGCAGCCAATGAACAGCTATTGTCTGCTTGAGAGTATATATTCTTGGAGGCTAGCCTTATGTCGGTGAACCCGCGAATTTTTCCATTCTCTATTTCAATTTTCATTAATTGCTGCACTCGACATGTTCCCACAGCAAACCTCGACATAATTTGTGATTTTGGAAGTTGTTTCTTACTCTCTACAGACGAATAACAAAGGTTCGGTAGTGGCCTGTCTGAACTTTCATTGGCCCATTCAAGAAGGAGCACACGTATCGCAAGATGAACATCAGGCATGCGAACATTCCATCGCAGCCTAGCAAGCATTGAAATAACCCTAAGACTCTGTTACCCACAAGCATGCATGCTTGGTTGGGTATCTTACTTGCAAAGATAAACTACTTATATACTAAAATTGATACAATATGCATCAGTATCTTGCACATTGCATCGTCGTCCTCATCGTCAGTATGAAGCGATGAATTAAAGGAACACTGGCCACACGTCATGGAGCAAGGTAGACAGTAAGTCTGCACTCACACTTGTGTGTTGCTCCTGTCACTTCTACAATTGCATGAGATCATGATGATTAGGCTTTCTGGCCCCGTATACTGTGTCGTCAGCACAGGAACTATAGTGTCACCATAGATACGTAGTCAATAATTTCCGTAATAAAGCGCTGCACCTATCAAAGAACCATATAACTAGCGATGGTGGTACATCGCGAAAATGTTTTGTGCCAACATACCCTTGAATAACGCTATATCTTCTTGCAACTTGTATGATTGGGTGATATACTTCAGACGCAACGTAGCTGTCTGCAGACTAATGACATGCATCAAACATTACGATATCGGTATTCTTATTGGCTCAGTCAAATAGGGTAACAGCTCCAGTACAAGCGAAAGCCAGCAATCTTCTGGTAACCTGAACGTGTGTTGAAACCAGCAAACAGTCAAGTTTTCCCGCGATAAACCATCATCTCTAACCATAACTTAGACCGGGAAAATTTGCGTTTTCACTGACCTGTAGGTTAGCCTCCAAGAATATATGTGTACTCAAGTAGACAACAGCTGTTCATTGGCTGCTCGCAACACAATTATCCCACATGATTGGGACTGTATTTAACTGTTTTTTTTTTTTTTATGTTTGGCTCAGTGACTTACAGGAAAAGTGAAACAAGTCAACGGCCAGTTGCGAAAGTGACATGAACTGACCGTTGTTGAAATTCTAGTTTGTGTCCAAAAGATAAGGCGGATTTTGGTGACCAAACACTTAAGAGAGAGGGTGGTAAGTAGGGATCCCTGATTTTCGCGCCAATTTTTTCCAGTGCCTTACGTGTACATCTGCAGTTTTGCTTCTTTGTTATTGGCAGAGTGTTTTTGTGGGAAGATGTTTCTCATTTAATCGTACCAATAAGGAAAAGGTTATCGCCGCACGTCTGTGATTTGTAGTAAAATGTTAAGACACGTGATAGTTAATAACGTACAATCACTGACCATGAAGCACTGCTGCAGATAGTTGATAAGTATAGGTACGTGGAATTTTCGGATTCGTTTCAGGATGAGCTGGAATTCAAACGCATTTGAATTTGTGTCACTTTCCGATTGGATCACAGATTACCAGATGCGTCCTTGAAAACTCTCATCCAATAACACATTTGGAATAAAACGTGTAACGAACTACGCTGTACTTGTTACAGACTTGACAGCTAATGAACGTATAACACGAGCTGGAATATACATAGTATTGTGGAGTCTAGCTTACAGGTTATTAAATCCGCGAATTTCACGTATCTTTATTGATACGTAGAGAAAGGAAATTTCGTGAAATGATTTTCGCAGCACTTCGTTTCAGGGTCTTACGTGCGCACCTGCAACTCGGTTTTGTGGTCAGTGATTGGATGCCGTAACACCCAACGTCTGGAGGTTAAACCCGCAAATCACAGACGTGATGTGTGGCAGTTATCCGTATATTGATTGGCACAGTCAAATGAATAACGACTCTGCACAAAAATACTCTTGTCAATAACCATGAAGTTGAGCTGCAGGTGTGCACGTAAGGCCCACTGAAACAAAGTGGGGCAAAAATCTTTTCACCAAAAATTCCTGTCCCTATTGATACGGTACCGTAAAACGGGGTGATTATAAACACTGGGGTGAATAGAAACCAAATTATAAATAAATTTTTAGTTTACACTTTTAGCTTTAAAGTAATATAATTACATTTAACTACTGTTTGTAAACGGTTTTATCTTGCTTACCGAAAAATTAAATTTTTTAAGCAGAATTTATACCGAAAATTTAGTTTTGAAATTGTGTTTCTATTCACCCTAGTGTTTATAATCACACGTTTTACGGTTCACCAATAATAGTGGTCATCTATTCTCTGATTAATATAGACTAGGAAATGTCGCGAGTTGATGCGGGGAAAAGCTACATTTCGAACTCCTGTTTGCGTGAGTTTGTTTCATGACTGGGTCACTTTATGGAAATTCGTTCTTGAGGGACTCTGGACCAATAGCAAACCAGCATTCAAGCACTCATTGACCAGCGAACTAGCTTCTCAGGCGTACATAATTGTGGCCACTCATTGGAGCAGCAACCACTGGACATTTAGATATGAGGACAGCGCATAGGACTGGGAAGTTTAGTCAACAGGTCGTGTTCAACACTCAAACTATCTGGATCTTTATTCGTACTTTAAATAAAAACTTGTAATTATACACAACTAAAAATAATTAATTGTTTTCTTTATTCTACGGAGAGACATCTAAGCACTAATATTTCAGATTCTTTCTTCTGGCAGCAGTTCGGTTATTATATACATGCTTGTAAATAAAACGGTAAAGCAATTTTTTTTTAGTTATATGCATCATACGCTTGTAGGGTAGTTGTTAGAAATGGATTCGAAACGTCTCTCTGACATTTTCAAGCAAGAGACTTGCTATATCAAAAACGGAACAGCGTTTTTGTACGAAATGATATTGCCGTACCTGAAGTCGTCACCTCACTCAATGATCTGGATACAAGTGTTTCACTTAGAGGCGTATGTTTAGGTGAAAAAAGTGGAGAGTGAGCCTAATGGAGCCGCCCCCCACCCCCTCCTTACCATAAAAGTGAAACAACAAATTTTGAAAACGTAAAACTATGGTGTCTTATGTCTGCGCTAAGAAAAATCCCGTAAACAAATTAATACAGTTTGAGGAGGGTACCAGTGGGCTTCAGAGTATCATGGTCAGAAAGCATATTTATAACTGGGTACCTTAGGCTTAAAAAATCGTTAAGTAGGTACTGACTTACTTTGCTAACTGTGTTTGACGAAGTGCATTTCGTATGAGCTCTTCGCGAATGGAATTTGTTAAGTTAAAAAAAAAGTAAAACGGTAAATTATTTATATGAATCATTGCTATACTCTCATATAATTTAGGTGACTATTGACAGCTACTTGTGGCACAATGAAAGGCAAACTTTACAGTACAAATGGTAAAATGGATATTTTCGGCTCATTTTAGAACTAAAAATGGCTTGCATTATTCCACAAATCACAAAATATATAAAAAAATTATTGGCCGTAAGTAGCTGTCAAATTTTCCCAAACTTGAAACAGAATATATTTACAAACAAATTAAGTAATGATTAAGTCTGTACACTACGTAACGAGTCGGAATACACGAAGGAGGAAAACTGACTGAAATACGATGGGTATTTTTTAAAATCTAAATTTAAAATGTTTATTTTCATTTGAAGAGTTACTGTCTTCGGCGAAAGGGGTTAAGGGAATGACCTCGACCGTTTCTCGCCAATTTTTATCTACTTCATCCTACACAAAGCCGTTAAGTTGCGGTCAAGGTCGCAACGAAGCTGTTTTGTCTCCCGTTGTTTGCGAAGTCACCGGTTCGAAGCCCGGACTGTGAAGGCTGGAAAAAAATTTTCCGTTCCCGTTGTTGTCTTTCTCTTTCGAGGTAAAAAAAAAATTGGATTGTTAAGCGTGGGGGGGGGGAGGGGTTATACGGCGTGTGACGTGGCTGTTTACAGTTTCCTGGGCAACAAACAGGTAAAGTGGAATTGTTTGGTCTGCGAACAGGAGCTGAAATATTAACCGTCATGTTTGCTCGTCGCCCTTTTACCCCTTCCCCCTCCCACCTCGCGATACAAACCCATCCTTCCCGCCAGCCAACAATCCCCCTGCGGCCAGGCGTTCTTTATTCATTCGGCAAATTAATATGTTCACGTACGGTAATGGCGGCGAGCGGCGTTGAAAAATGGGAGATCAAACAGTGGCGGTGATTAATTTGCATTCCCCGGCGGCGAGGGAGGGAAAAAAACGAGTATAGGAGAGGACTGGGAAAAAAGGGGGGGGGGGGTGAAAAAAATGTCATCGGTTGCTCTGTTTACCGTTCTGTCATTGTTGTGGAATGCAGCGTTCTGGGGGAAAAGGGCGGATAAAAATAATAATAAAAAAAATCCGGCGTTGCGGGAGCGCGTTAGGCTTTCGTAGGATTTTTTTAATGCTGTGTACACAAGCTCTCAAACACCGCCGAGCTGTTTTGCTGAGTCGTATAGCGTTAATTTTTTTTACAGGTGTTTTGATGGCCGCAACTTAAAAACTCGGTGCGTGCGGTTTGTACGCACAGGTTGACATGAGCGTGTTATTGTAAATCATATGTGACAGTGAATAATTAATTTTATCAACACCATTATTTTGTAGGAGGGGTCTGCCATGAAGTTGTTTTAATTAACTGGCAACAGTAAGTAATAAGGCGGTGGAAAATCAATCAGTATTTATTTATTTTTAAAATTAAAATGAAATATAACAAATGATAGTATACTTCATCCAGTACAAAATACTTTTCAAGGAATTCAGGGTTTTATATTTTAGTCTACTTTTTTATGGTTACTGATTGTCTCTGGGCCAGATTGCAAATATTACAACTACCTTATTGTATGCGAGTTGTCCTTGAAACGAGAGCATATGTATTTCGGAAGGTGTTCTGTTTAAAAAAAAAAGGGGGAAGGAGATGGTTGTTTGAGCAAGTGTTGGTACAATCAATATTATTTCGGAAAAGTTTCCTATGCTAGTTTTAATTAACACATGTATAATATGTTTCGTCCAGTTTTCAAAAAGAAATGAACGTTTGAACGTACTATTCCATGACAACTGTTCAAGGTGATTGGCGATGATTGTTCAAAAAGTAACAAAAGGAACTTGATTTGTATGTACGAGTACAGTCATTTGGGGTATCTTTGTACCATTTTGGGGGAATATTGTACCAGGGATTTTATTTTATATAATAGCTTTTTGGCATTCAACCACCATGCAGAATTTAAGGCTAACGAATTCATTCATCTAGAACACAACTGTATTCTTAAATTCTGAAATACTTCATTTGAAATTAAACAAGGCTGGTGGTACAAAGTTTACCTGGCCGGTAAAGTTACCCCAAAAGACTGTATCAGGGATTCAATTTATTTCCGTAGTGTGAGGATGTATTTCTCAATCCTCCACGAATTTCTAGCCGGGTAAATTTTCAAATTACTGATTGTTATAATACCTTTACAATAAAGCACATTTTAAGGGTATTTGATACTCAGACTTCAGATTTTGTCAGTGTCACGAAAGGATATGCTGTCGGTTTCTTTCCACTAGTTGCGATTCGGTAATGTAAACTTAATCTGGATCACATATTCTTATGTCTCGTGGAATTCGCACATATTCAGCTGAGATCCTGACTTTTAAAACAGGAATTCCAAGACACCGGAATTGACATAAGAACGCCTATAC
Organism: Medauroidea extradentata; assembly: GCA_003012365.1. NCBI lineage: Eukaryota > Metazoa > Arthropoda > Insecta > Phasmatodea > Phasmatidae > Medauroidea > Medauroidea extradentata. The sequence goes on from PNEQ01006824.1 coordinate 71,445, forward strand.
TTCTTAATAAATCAAAAGCGCATCGTTTCGTACCACGAACGCAAACTTACTTCAAAGACAAGTTATCAACATTGAAATCGATGTTATGTAATGGAGTTAACATGGATTTGCATAATTGTCAAATTTGATTATCACATATAGGAAGCTGAATTTGCAGTTAATTAGGCACTATTCACATACTTAACCAAGTTATTTACTTACTGGAATTTAAATTTTATATGCTATACCAATGTTTGCTCTATAACATGCATATATTCTCTTGAAAATTTTTATTTTAATGTTTTGATGTAAACAGATTGTATATAAATCTGTGCTTGCATAGTAAACAGTTTTGTTTTGCCTTTTACCAAAAGTTTAGGTTTGGGAGTGTATATGTCTGGCACTTCAGCTGCTCAGTTTCCGCTAGCGAAATTCCTCAAAGTTAAGTGACCCAATATATTTTTCAAAGTTTTCATTCCTTTTCATACCTCTAGATACGTTTTTTATATTGCTGTGTTGAGGACAAAATCACATTGATCTTGAGCATGAATTTCTATTTTGGCTCGATAACAGTCCGACTTTAAGAGGAACCGGGGGGGGGGGAGGGTCTGTAAAATGCTCGTTATTTTCTTGCATAAGACTGACTGACAAAACTCTCAGGTCACCTAACGTCTGTTACAGTACTATGATCAAATCGCCCACCTCGAGGAATACTACCAGCCAATAATAAAAAAAAAAAAATCAGCGAAATAACGACCAACTTTTTGTAACACAGTCTAAACGATACTGTATAACTGCCAATAAACCAAGAAATGACATGTCGTGTTAAAGTGTAACGGACAACGAAGTCTAGTATATTGTAGAGTAATATCAAGCGAAATTGTTCTGATCGCTGAAAAATGTTCAGTATCTTTCGTTTTACATCCATAATTTCAAAACTAAATTTCTTATATAACCAAAAGTATTTTTTTTGTAAACTAACATGAAAATATTTAGAAACATACAGAAATGATTTCGTATAATGAAAACGTGTATACGTGTCTATATTTTCAAGAATTATTTCTTAATTTTTCAGTTTAAAAAAATTAAATTTTTACAACTGAGTCTCGAATTTGGCATAACATTAAGCCTTACAATGGAGAATTGAAGGAGTGCGAAGGGAGGGAGGAGCGGGAGAAACTCGTCGGCTTACGGCGACGTCCACCACGACACCCACATGCGAATAATAGCATCGACCTAGCCGGGACTCAAACCCGGATCGCCGTGGTGGGAGCCTAGATGTCTGACCATCACAACGCCGCGACCCCTCGTTATTTAGCCATCTCTCGGCAACAGAAATCGTCACCTCTGCTATATTCTGCGTTTGTTTTTGTTTGTTCCCTTGGTTATCCACTGTATTCAACACAGATCTGCATTAGATTTAATCCATTACAGTATTTCCCTCGATTGTTTATACCTTTGCTAGAAACTTCCACACCTGGGGTGGAGAGGTGGCTGGCAAATTCATCACGATATTGCTCCAGTACTCTAGGGGGAAAACGTATTGGTTTAGATGAAGACTACCAAAAGAGTCATTTGGTACTGAAAATGGAAGACGTTTTTCAGTCATTAGAATGCTTCAGTGTATCGCAAAGTAAAATACAGCCGTTTTAGAAAATAAGTATACGAAAAACAAAGCATTCTATGTGATGTAGTTGATTTTATTTTTGTGTTGTATGAAGGAAGCGAATATTCTCCTTTGCCATCTTAACAGATGCATTTACAACAGTAGGTCTGTATTTAATTTAATTGCACTTATTCGTATTTGTCCATAAAATTAGTTGATTGATTTAAACTAGCTTTTCTATCAGCATATTGATAATACACCATAAAATGATACCCACCAGAATAAAATTTGCTTGCCTTCAAAATTATTGCACGGGAGAAATTTCACAGCAAAAACTACAATGTCGTAGTTTCTTTTATGTGCGTTCATTGCGCTTGTTCGTAGATATTTTCCCTTCCTTCTTTCACTTTCAGCAGTCATCTTACGTGTGACACTGCTAAGTAGTTTAGAAGAACAAAATGCTTATCAGAAGGTCAATAATTCGGGACACAATAATGAGGACTTTGTATCACCGTAATCTGGTTACATGGGCGACTGACTACTGGCGATGCCAAGCGACCAATCTAGGCGTTGTATGTAAACTGGCGAGAACCGTATACAAGTGAGGGAATACAGAAGAGGAGAGAGGTGCATCAACGCACAGATCCTAACCGTCGAGTAAACAATGTCCTGATTTCGCTGTTGGACTACGTAATGTAATTCTCAGTCTGCCGCGGTACTAATTAGGGTAAATTATGATTTGAAAATAAAATGGTAGAGGACTCCAGAGTCTCAGAGGTAGAATTTCACACACTGAAAGAAAAGTAGGTACTATAATTCTGTTAAAATAAGGACAAAAGTCCAGTTAGGTTGTTGATACTATCTTGATTGTCCCTACAAGAACCTCTTCTGTAAAAGTAACAGTATATTCTGTAAAAGAAAAATGCAATCTACTCTTTCCACAGAACATAGTGACACCTCTACAGGCAGATTTTGTTAGCAACAATCCAGATAGCACCGTCAACCAAACTGAACTGTTGTCCATATTTTAACAGAATTACAGTACCTACAACAATACTTTTCTTTCAGTGTACTGAATAATTAAATCTATTGTATGTATTATACTAATGTGTCTGGAATAATATATTTAAAGAAATAATTTGTTTTGTTCTCAGATGTTAATTTTATAATATGGGGTCATCTATAAATTTTGATTGTTAAAATTTGATAGCTTTGTTTAAATTAAACAATTTAATGAAACTATATACAATTTAAGACGAAAAGAGTAACTAGGGTTTCAAAGGTACTCATTTTTATCCCGAACTACTTAATAATGATGTATGAATTAATTGACGTTTACCATAATTGTACTGGTCAATTTAAAAATAAGCTGCCAGAAATTTTGAATTCATGAAATATTTGCAACGAGGCCTACGTCTAAAACATCCCCCTCACGCGCTGTCCTTGCCTTCAATACTAGTGCTTATTATGCGAAATTTTTGACAGTGATACGTCAGTACTGTCAGTGCGTTCAGGAAATAACCCTAGGACTCTCTTCGTGCTGTCGCGATCCTTGCTTGGCCAGCAAAATCTTCGAAATTGTTAGCTACAAATAAGGTACGGAACCATCTAGAGTTCCGCTTCTGTCACAAACCAGTCTGTGGCTTATATAGAAACATTCGTAATTACTACGAAGCCATTTTCCACAGGATAACATTGGCTATATGTATGATTTCAAAGACCTATTTATCAATGCTTACGTGTGGTATACAGTAATGCATTGAGTGTACTATTCAACAGTGCACATTTGGCGAAAAAATCTGCTATGTTCCATTCGCTTTGATGGTATCAGTTATTTGTTATATCGCTTATGTTACCTAAGCATAATGGTTTTTTTTCCCAATTCCGACTAGTTCTGAGCACAAGGATTTTTATGGCAATACAGTAAACGAGCAATGGATGATCACGTTTCAATGTCATGATCCTAGCAGTTCGGTGATTCATCATGATGTGCCGAATTTTGAGATTCTAGGGAAATTGTGTACAACGATATCGGACACAGTTTATCTTATCAAAAATTAATAACGATTAAGTTCGTATACAGATTTTTACTGGTCACCATTGCTTCGTCATAAAAAAGTGAAGATAATTTTAACATTTAACTAACTTTGTTGAAGGGATATTAAATATAACTAACGTGAAGCTGGCAGACGCCAACCGTGTACATGTTGATTGCGTGTATGTTTTACGTCGAAGGGGATTGGGTTGAACTACGATACTCTTTGATATATACTATCAGTGGCATCCGATTTAAACGCCGTATTTCTAGTTTTATGAACAAACAGCAGATAACTATATTTGAGTCATGCTTATTACGTCTCGATTCTCCCCCCCTCCCCCCCCCCCCCATTTTATCCTTTGCTACCTCATTTTAACCTAGGAACTAATAATTCACGTATTAGTAATTTATTTGCTGTGTTCCTTCTCCAATAAACTCTATTTTTAGACTCTTTACAATAATTCCTTTGTCAATTTCTTATGCTGTTTACGTCAACTATCTGAAAATTTATGATTGTATGCATATCCTGCAACCAACATATAGTGAATTTGAACGCCGTGTGAAAGATTAGTTTCTTGCAATAGACCATTTCTTCTCCAGGTTTAAACTACAAGTTCACATGGTATTTCAATGGAGCAAGATTTTGTGATTACGGAAAATAATGAGCAGCCAAGATATACTACATTAGTTTTGGAATTTATATTTTAATATAATAATTGCAAACAATTAGTAACGAAGGCTACAACAAAATTTATTTTTTAGAGTATTGTTCTTTACATTACAATTTTTTAAAAGTGCTCCCTTTAAGTAGGTATAGCCTGAACTGTGTATCTTTTCCAAAATTCGCCTCCAGGTGTTTAAAGGAAAACATAAAAAACTGAAATAATTGCCATTAATGTGGTCTGGTGGCGTTATTAAGCTTGTTGGATGGCAGGAGTTTAGTTATGACCCAAATTTCTGACAAAACCGGCGAGAAAGGGGGAGGGGGCAGTTGGGGAAGGGAAAATGCATAGGGGCCCAGTGCTGGTCGGATGTATTTAAAAAAACAGTTTATCCACTAATTACAAAGTTTACAGGTTACCAATAATCTTGCATTCAGACGAATGATTTGGAAATATATTATTTGTAACTTGGAAAACGAAAAATACTCTATATATTGTACATATAGGTATACACACAGATATATATATATATATATATATATATATATATATATATATATATATATATATATATATATATATATATATATATATATATATATATATATATATATATATATATATATATATATATATATATATATATATATATATATATATATATATATATATATATATATATATATATATGCGAGTGTGCCTTTTGAGATAAGAGCAGGAGGGGCTCCGGAGACTTACTTGCATAGGAGGGGTCAATGACCCTGTTTCCTAATAGCCAGACTAAAATTCAAACTCATGTCCTCCCCAACGCAAGTCCAGAAAATATCTGTGTGGCCTTGCTTGATCGCTAAACATTAATATTTGTTATAAACATATAAGGAGAAATCCAGCCTGTAGAAATGTACAGTACACGAATATTATATATTGCTTGTATTTAACGTAAACGGATAAAGCGATACTATGTACGATGTAATTAAAATCTCCCATAGTAAACTTTTGTAAAAATAATAAAGAAAACATTTCTCAACTGACCACTATCCTATCGTGAACAAAACGTTTATTAGCTTTGAAGAATGTTATAACGATGATTGTAATACTTGCAAGAGTGCAAAAAGTGGAACTATAACTGAAGTGACAGGAAGTAAGCGAACTATTATGGAAACAGGCTAGCTCTCTTAGTAGTTTTACTCACTGTATTAAATATACCCATAAGAAATTAGTACTTTTAAAAATATGCTTTACAAATGTATTGCTCTGATGCACTTAAAAAATGTAGGTACAATATAAATTAAATTACACAACAATTTTGCTCAGCTTAACTATAATAAATATTAGGTAGTATTGGCTTACATGCAAGAAATATTACGTGTAAATTTAATAGAATGTTGCTTCAGAATGGTACTGCCCCTGTATTTATGAAGTTTCATTTACAGTTTTATTACAAGCGTATTGTCCTTATGTTATGAAGAGTTATGACATTAATAAACTGCATCTCACTACAATGCTACACTCTCATGCATTCTGTTAACGTCATAATTTCAAGTAAACGTTAATTGCAGAAAATGTGAAAAGCGTGATACAAGCGTCGAAAAAAACTCGTAAATGCAACGAAAAACAGATAAGCTTATCGGACACTCTTGGAATTAGTTCAGGATATTTTTACTCAGTTATTACTTTTTGAACAGTAAATACACTAACGAGAATTTTTTTTGATCCAGACAAAGTTATTTTTTGTGTGAAATACACGTTCAGTACGTTGCTAATTTTAACATGACTATGAAAATACTGTCCAGTTGGTTTGGTTACCGGCTTACGGGCTAATTGATAGTCAAAATTTTTCACCGCACTTTGGGTACAATCTGTCGACTGCACTGTATACATTGATATAGGTCATTCGGGATAATGTGAGAACTAAAAATTTAACCTTTGAAAAATATCACTAACAGTTACCGCACTTAATTTAACATAAACTATAGTTTCCTTACTGCTTCTATGGTTGGCAACGAAATTACGCAATATAGTTCCAAGTATTTTCCTATTTAAATACAACAATACAGATACAAACTCAACCGATATTGACGTAACTGTATTTGATATAGGTAATTAACAATTTTTTAATAAATTGTATTGATTCGTACTGACTGTGCACAGTTTATCTTACACGCTCAAACATTAAGTGACGTGTCCAGAGAGGGAGACATGTAATGTCGTTAGCCGTTACGCGCGAAGGATATGAGTTTACTGAAAACAGGGCTTTTTTGAGTGCTCACTTTATCCCGAACCACTTATACGTAACAAATATTGCTTGTATATTATGACATACCTAGTCCACAAGTGGAGGCAGAATAGGCCTACTACCTGAATATAGTTCTTGACATTTGTACTGAGGAAGTGTGAGATATCCTAACATAGATCCTACATATGGGTAAAATTTTTTGTAAATGTTTTTGCATACGCACAGGAATCAAAGCCATTGTTTTATGAAATTTTTTATTTTTCCGGTGTCAGTTGTTATGTGTTTAATTCAAATAATTAGAATAATTGGTATTATTTTTTATATAGGGGGCCTACAAACATTTTTGGAAGTAAACCAAACACCGATTCTCAGTTGCTGAAGTAAACGCTACTATCGGAAACAAATATTTTCGAGCTTATTAATTTTTTTTTAATTAGCCAAAAAATTGTGGAACAAATTAAAGATAGTAGTTGAAAAAAAGCGTATGTAAAAAAACAATGCCAACATTTAATATTATTTTTTGGTTGTTACATATTTTAAAATGTTTGTAATTTTTGCGTTTTTAATAAATATCAAAACGATAAAACAGCAATATAAAAAAATTTAAACGAAAATAATATTACACCTCCCTCTGTTATTTTAATATATATATATATATATATATATATATATATATATATATATATATATATATATATATATATATATATATATATATATATATATTAAAATAACAGAGGGAGGTGTAATATTATTTTCGTTTAAATATATATATATATATATATATTATATGTTTTTAATCATGGACTCATTTTGAAAAGTTCTAGCACACGGACGAGTGTACACGCCCAATATGGCGCCCGACAAATCGGAATGACGGAGCGCAACACACATCGCAGTATTATTGCTTGGGTTTTATATTCAGAACGAATAAAATCGTATTGAACGCGCTCGACTATACGGAACTTGATGCACACAATTCATCATAATATATACACTTAAGAAGCTATGCGCCGCATGTATGTACGTGGGTAAACAGGGAGAGGGAGAAACAAAAAATATTCAAACTTCAATTAATTCCAAGAAAAAGAATGCACAGAATAATTCAATTAAATTTGTGCAGGTTATAGAAGTTATGTAAATCCGAACTATAGTAAATTCCAAGAAATGGATTGCAGATTAATTTTATCGGGTTTGTGCAAGTTGTAGAAATTAAATAAAACCGAACTTCAATAAATTCTGAGAAACAGAATACATATTTATTAAACATCGAATTGAGTTGTTGCAGGTCATAAAAATAACGGTGTATACGTGTTGCAACCGTAACCTTTACACTCGTGCGTTCCAGCACTTCTCATACAAGTGATCTTCATCTGTTTATTACCTCGTGCACACCCATGTCGAGGTACGGGCATGTTTGCGACCTATGCGAGCGAGGTATTATTTTTTCTTTCCTGGCCCCAAATCGGGCGGTGATGGCTTCGCGTGCGCACCTGGATATTGAAATATCACGAGAGAGACGGCAGATAACCGCGCCAGCCCTAACGAAAGTACACACGACGTCCGGAACGTGGACGCACACACACACACACGCATTCATTCCCTCGGAACACCGGTGGTTCAATATTGTCCTAATCACGGAGGTTTAAATCTATTACCATGCTCAAACTCGCACGACCCTCCCTTCCCCCAACCCACCCTTTTCCAACCGGGACAACAACCCTTCCAATTCGCAAACCCACCTACACTGCACGCGTTCGTCAGCGGGGTGTTTAGAAACAGTTACGCCCCACCGACAACA
>PNEQ01006825.1:0-55237 GCA_003012365.1 Medauroidea extradentata
AATTTTGGAAAATTTTGGAAAATTTTGAAAGTGACGTAATCCAATATGGCGGCCGGAAACAAGATGGCGGCCGGAAACAAGATGGCCGCGGTGACGTCATCCAAGATGGCGGCGGTGACGTCATCCAAGATGGCGGCGGTGGCTCCTCGGCTCCTCAGCCGTAAGCCGCTTGTGCTCGGAGGAACATAATCTAACTACTTCGGTTGTTGGCGATTTTTCCAGTTGATCGCTGTACAAATTATGTTGAGGGCACGGTCGTAGAAGAAAAGGTCTGGACACTCGCCTGGAAAATTGACTCCCTTGTTGTTTGGCTGTAGTTCGTCAAGTTACCGAGAATATTGTGTTTTATTGGCACTTCAGTTAGGGCGGTCGGACTCAAACTCCGACAACTTTTTTTCATTGTTAAATTTATAAAGTAAATAAAGATTGCTGGAGCCTTTTCTTAAATTTTTGAGCGAAGGAAGTATTTCATAAATTGATAAAAAATACGTTTTGATAAATTGTTTATCTTAGCGGAAAGAAAGTGGGCGGAGCTTACATCCGACCGCCCTAACTGCAGCGCCAATAAAACACAATATTCTCGGTAACTTGGTGAACTGCAGTCAAACAACAAGGGGGTCAAATATCCAGGCGAGTGTCCAGACCTGTTCTTCTACGACCGTGGTTGAGGGTTATAAAGAAATTCCCGTATCAAAACTTCTTCAATTAACAGCTCTTCTGCTTCATTCGTACAACTTGAAATATATGATAAAATTATCCACATATGTTGATTAGTAAACACAACAAGTTAATACTGTTGATTACACGTATTTAGGTCGTATTGTAAATTATTTTGTCTGGTAAAATAATTTGCTATATTATTAAAAGCGCCTATTTCGTTGTTTATTTACAAATATGGTGGTGTTTTATTATTATTTTTTTTTTGTCGTCCCTGTTCGCCTGCGAATTTCGCAGCTGCGATAAAACATGTCCTATCTCAGCACTTCACATCGCTGTCGTCTCCTTGCCCTCCTCTGATTGGCTAGCCAGTTTTGGCACACCGTCGCTGTCGCAGTGTCGCACAATTGTAAAATCCGCTTTACGCGCGGAAAGATACGAATTTGCGGATAATATAAATTTAGCACTACGGACGTTTCCTGTCAATACTTTCTTTAAATAAATCGTAGAGTTCATACTTGATAAACTATTACAAAAATACGAAACATAGAATACTGCAAATGTATACTGTACAATGAGAAGCAGTGATAAAATATTGGAATCGTATTCGGGTTAACAAGGGATTGATTGTCGGCTCAGACAATACTGATATCGATTTTGCAGGGTTTTCCGAAAAAACTCAAGGTGAATGCTAGAATAGTTCCATTTATATGCCATGGCCAATTCTATCCCCCATGAAATACTACCAAGTCCGTAGAGCTGCAAACTATAACTATAGAATTATTATTATTATTATTATTATTATTATTATTATTATTATTATTATCGTTTGAACGCTTTTTAAGAGTGGCGCGTGCCCTAAGGGATATACTTTTTTTACGAAACTATTCCATTCAAGACGTGTCACTGCTCGAAGAGAAAACAGATTTCGGACATCGGCGGAATTTCATTGTAAATGCAACATGCTTATAAAATACCCTGTTTCGAGACCCTCCAATACTGCTGAAAAGAGACTTTTCAGACTGCCATTCTTCAAAATGCACTAACCATGACATTATATGGTTACCGCTCAAAGTCTGAAGTAAAAAGGGGCCGCGGTGGTCTAGGGGTCAGACCTCTCGCCTCCCACCAAGGCGATCCGGGTTCGACTCCAGGCGGGATAGGTCCACGGATGTTCGCATGTGGGAATCTTGCCGGACGATGCCGTTGGTCCGCGGGTTTTCTCGGGGATTTCCTGTTTCCCCTGCCCCTTCATTCCGGCGCCGCTCCATACGCACCTCATATCATTTTATAGTTAATTATATCTACAGGATCTATATCAGCTAACGTTTTAGCAAACTCTCTCAGGTTAGGTTAGGTTAGGGTAACCAAAGGTATCATACGGCGAATAGTACCAAAGTAATTATGTGACCTCTAACATTTACATAGAAAAGGTAATTATCGATTCAAATGAAGATCTCATAATTAATATTGAAGCATACATGCAGTTTATTGACATTGTAATGTATACAAATATTTATGAAATCAACAACACACTCAATTATATGACATTAAAATTATTCAAAATCAGAATCTTCATTTTCCTACAATTGTGACAAATTACAATTATTAATTTCAAATTTACTAGGTGGTTATTTATAAGTAAAGCTACTAACAAGTGTATCTGGGTTTTTAGATGTGGAAGTCACACGCTTAACAGTATCGCACAATTTTGTAACAGTCTTTTGACCAAGCTCATTAAATAATTCATTCAGATTAGATTATCTCAGTCATTCAAGTAAAAATGTATCGGCGGAAATCTTGAACGATAGTTCAGCGCTGGGCTCGTTGTGACGATGTAGCATTTGATGCACGCTTCAAGGTCGCCCGTATAGCTCCGTCGCTTCTGAGCCTGTAACACACGCAGCCGGAAGTGTCGTGTGTATTCCTACGTCGTCACGCGCGGCTGTAATGAACACACACGTGCTCCAGAAACGCGGGATGTATCCAGCAGATGTGTCCCTCCCCGCTTCCTTCAAAACCTGACTACTTAGAAGTCACAGCTTCCGGGCAGACTGGAGCAGGCAAACTCGTCAGGCATTTGTTCGTCTGTTCGCGCACGGGACACAGCCTCTCCCTCCTAGATCAACGGGACTAAAATACTCATCCTTGAACAAACACCGAGGTAGCTGAATAAGTGTGTCTACGCGAAAACGTTGAGAGATAAAAAAATTTCATGAAATCCAAATTTTGTCACATTTTGTTTAAAATAAGGAAAAAAATATCTGGTACAAATAAAATATAAGAACATGGTGATGAAATTTGCTGTATACCGCGCAGGATACAATGTCATGCTCATAAAAATAAAGAATAAAAATTATTTGTATTTAAAAACAAATTAATTTTTATATTTTTATTTTCAGTTTCAGCAGTTTTTTTAATTCAAATAACTTTTATTATTCATTTTTATGACCATGACATTGTAGCCTGCAATGTCTTTATCCACTGTGATTTTTTTTTAGTTTGGTATATCAGTTGGTTTTAGTGTAGTCCTGAAAACGGAAACATACAAAATATGACTTCAACAAGCCATACAGCGAAAACTATGAGACATAGAAAAATTTCATAAGAGCCAAATTTAATCTCATTTTGTGTCTAAAATAAGAAACAAAATATCTGGTACAAATAAAAATTAAAAAAATGGTGATGAAAATTGCGGTAGAGTGGCGTACTTAAAACCGTAAAGTCCAAATTTTGACGTTTACTACTCATTACGCAAAAACTATGAGAGATACAAAAATTTCCTAAGAGGAAGATTTAATCACAATATATGTTTAAAATAAGAAGAAAAAACTGGTACAAATATAAAAATAAAAAAAGACGTTGAAAACTGAGGTGAACCGCGCCCTTAAACCCGCAAATCACAGCAGGGGCGTCATTTCAGGGTTTTTTTTTTTGGGGGGGGGGCAAGATTTTGTTTTCTGACGACAGTAACCTTGTTGCATCTTTTTTATTAATTAAGCATGTATAAATTAGATACTTTAATAATAAAACTTCAGTTTTATGTCCTTAAGTTAGCATTATTTACATTTAAAAATACAAAAATTATATTTATACACCAAAATTCCAAATCCAGGGGGGGCATTTGCCCCCCCCCCTGTAGCCCCAAATGACGCCCCTGAATCACAGACGTGTTGTGTGGCAGTTATCCATGTACTGATTGGCACAGTCAAATGAGTAACGACTTTGCACAAAAACACTGCCAATAATCATGAAGTTGAACTGCAGATGTGCACGTAAGACACTGAAACAAAGTGGGGCAAAACATTTTTCGCGGAAACCGGGCCCTACTGATCAGTGGCGAGACACAGATGTCTTCCAAGGGAAGCAGTACTGGACAATGACTATACATAACACTGAATATCTGTTGAACCACAGTAGCGTGCAAGAGGCGAGGAACAATTTCTCCGGTAACACGGCTCCAGTCACAACAAATTAAGGCCATGATCCATCATTTCTGCTTCTTCCACGATGCTTATTTTATTATTCTGAAACGAGAGCAGATATGAAAAACTGTTGCTCAGTTCTGTATAAAATATATTTTACTACGCAGCCTTACTTATTCTAAACAAAATATTATATATATAATTAGTTAAGTAATGAGAGTTAACTAAATTGTATAATTAGCTGAAACTATTGTGTATTTTGTCTAGTAAAAATCAGTTAACACAGTATATACAGTATTTACCAAAACTGTGCTATGGTTATCAAATATCTACTCTCGTTTAGGATTTAGAGAATAATAATCGTAAAAGCAGTAGAAATTGTGTATCGTGGCCTTGAATGTATTGGTAGTGTCCTGTATTAACGTTACTATACCTTTGCTCTGAGTGGTTAGACAGATTTAATATCGCCTGTCTTTTAACGTGGCTACGCTTCGCTAATGACGCTTGTATGATATTTGCACTTTGAAAAGAACATATTTCTACAGTAACCATCGCGGTTTAACGATAACTTCAGGAAAGACCATCCATTTAGAATTATAAAATCACTTACAATTTATTCCAAAATGTGAGGCTCTCTCGATTAAGAGGCCCGGGGCAAATATTCTTTCCGCCACCCATGGTCGTCACCCGGATTTAATCCAGAGGACATTCGAATGAGAAAATAACATATACATTCAACTATATGCTTTTGAACTAAGGACCCGTAATTTCCTTCTTAACACTTATTAAGAGACAATGTCACTAAGAATGCTGGATTGTTCTCAATTACTTCCGTATTCCAAATGTGGCAAGATTTAGCTAAACATATTTCAATAGAAACTTAGCTAATTAGATTACCTTTCATTGAGCTCACTTTATTAAAATATTAAAGCGTAAATATGAGATAATTATGCTTATTCAGAATTAACGATAATAATTATCTCTCACATTGTAATAAAGGAAATATAACTCATAAAACCAATAAAGCCCATAAATACGCACTTAATCGTAAAATTTTATGTTTCCAATAAGAGATGTGGCCGATAATTCATCACATCTATGATTTATTAAACAAAAATGGATAACTTAATTAAAGAGATATGATGCAAAAGGTAGTTTGATATGAATAAGCAAATTCTAATTTCACGTCAGATTAAAACACTTCAGAACATTAGAAACCATTCCGGGGGGGGGGGAGCCGTGCCCATCCTTGCCCCCTTGCTAACGTGAATGTCATCATATCCCCCTCCCCCGTCTATATGCGGCGTAGTTCTGCCGCCAGTGCAAAGACTCATAGTCGGCAGGGCACAGTGTCACGGTCACACCGGAAACGGGCTGTGAATGAACGACTCGTCTTGACCGACCTGAAGGCAAGTGTATACTCCCTTACAAACACTTGCCCACCCTCCAGAGGGTATCACTCACAACCACCACACACAGAACACAGACTAAGAGAGGTCGGCATGCGATAGAAGGTGCTCTCAACTCTCGTCCAAGGCTCTCAGGTGTTCCTCTGGCGGCAGTGTTATAAGGGGAAGGGGAGGGGGATTGTCGGTGAGGGCTTTTACCGCCGGTCGTCACAATGGACGGAACTTTTACAAGCAACTGTAAAAGTCGCGTCCGAGAGGCGTGGCCGCGCACAGGATGAACTGCAACCTACACTGCGACCTGCGCCCTTGACGTCCCACAGGAACTCTACGCTGCAAAACACGACACCCGACGTTTCAGGCCACACCCGCTAGTTATACTACAGTATTTAAAAAAAAAATGTATATATTTTTTTCCATAACAACCTTATTTTTGAAGAATCTTTACATTGTTTTGTCACAAATATATCATAATTTATACTTTCTTGGTAGCAATGTACCTCATAGTTTTTCATATTTTTGCACCCAAATGTCACCAGTTTTGTTACGAAAATAAATCAAAATCAATTTTTTTTTTGCAAACGAGCGTTGTATGGTTATGGAAAACACCTACGTAGAATTATGCATCGTATGACTTCTATTAATCTCGAATTTTTTCAAAGCATTCCGTTATGAAAGCTTTGAGTTTTTGCACTAATGTGAAATATCGCTCTCTGGCAACCTGGGAATATTTTTAGCGAACTTTTCGGGGGAACGGGTTACATTTCAAAAACATGTGCTTTCGAGCATTTTTCGAAGTCGACGATTGATTTATTCTACACCTCGGGACGCTGGATTTCCGAGGAAGTATTCTTGTAAAATCGTGTTTCAATGTCTTGTGTGTAAGGACTCCTCTGTTTGATGAAAAAATTTTCAACACCAGTTTTCAGCAGTTTGTTTCAATGCCTGCACATGCACATAACACATCTGCTTTGTGGTCAGTGATTGGTTATTTGAACTCTCGCGTGTTTTAACGTTGTATTGCAAATATACAGAAGTATGGTACCGCAGTAACCTTATTCTCACTGGTGAGGTCAAGAAACGTGTTATCACAAAGATACTCTGCCAAGAACAATGAAGCGAAGCTGCAGGTGTATACGGAAAGCAACGAAACAAGATGGCGCGTGAATATTTTCACGAAAATCAGAGGTCCCTTCGTCTATAACTACAGTCCCCTTATTTTTCGAGGAAAGATTTTGCCCCCAGTTTGTTTCAATGCCGTATATAACCATCTGCAGCTCTGCTTCGTGGTCGATGATTGGATGTGTTTAACTGCCGGTGCCTTGGAGTTTTTACCTCCACATCACAGACGTATGAGATCGCAGTAACATTGCTTCCATTGGAAAAACTAATTGCAGGCATATCTACACGAATATGGATCACGAAGCATGCTGCACATAAGCAACTAAAACGATTTCTGCTGCAAACATCTATTCGCGGAATTTATTTGCCACAGCATAAATTTTGTTTACGTAAATATTTTCATGCAGATCTTTAAGGGCGCCGCCTACCTGCGCTTTAGAGGCTCAGAAATAACGGAGACATAAGGTCGACCTTGAAGCGCGCATCAAACGCCGCGTCGCCTCAACGAGCCAAGCGCTGAACTAGCGTGCAAGGTTCCCGCCGAACGATTTTCACTGAGACACTAAGCGGTGACCATATAATTTTATTGGTGGAAAGTCTGCAACTAAGTTCAGTGCAGGTCGCAATCTGAGTTTCACGTACATCCGGTAGGTTAGTACTTTTTTAAGTACGGAAAAGGCCGTTTTTAGCCATGTTGGAGGGCTCAGAAACCGTGTTTTTAATAATAATAGTGTCTTTACAATGAGATTGCAACCTAGTCTGAAGTGTGTTTCCTTTTCGCACGTTGGCACAACGGACACACGTGGAATTGTTTCATAGTAAACCACTGTTTACGAACACACTACAACGCATTTGAAACGTGGGGTAGGCGACCACCTTAAGGTAATGAATACGCAGGGTGCCAATTTAGTGCACAGTATATACGTTTTCTTTACAACAAAAGAAGATATTTAACTTGTGGTATAGAAATCTTACCCTTATAACATAGGAAAAATTGGGGGAAAAACTTACTAATGTTTGGTGTTACTACAATTTTTTTTAAACAGTTTTCTTTCACAATACTACATGTTTCTTCGTAGGGAAGATAATTTTTTTTTTTCAACGTAAAGCTTTGGTTGATAATACCACATCTAACTTCACCATAAAGAGTTCTATTAAACTATATTAATAGTAACACAATTTTTGTTGGCATTTTTTGTAACCTTTAAAGAAAAATTTTCTTTCCGGAAGACGTACTTTGCATTTAAACATTTTTCCTTGCAGCAACACGAATTTTGTTGTGGCAAAAAATATTTTTTTAGATTTTTCCCCTTTGACAAGCGCACCAGTCTCGCCCATTTGCCTTGCTTTCGTATTGCGTCAGGTGGATAGTAAAACCTCACCAGCTGAATTTGTTTAAATATATATTATGAGTTTCGAGTCACTTGACACCGATTAAGCGCACGTAAATTTTGACTCGTTCCTGGTCGAGCTTGAGCTACGACCGCCATTGTTACCACGTGCATGACCGCATCGAAATCTGTATAAGAAGACATTCTCATAAACAGAAACATTTGAATTTCGCGTACTGTAATGTGGGCATACGAAGAAATAACGTCACAGAGTGTGTTCGAAGAATACAAGAAAGTCGATTCTAGCCTATCGTCGAAAATAAAGCGAAATTTATAATGTCTCTACTCGTGCCTAGAGACCTGAAATATACACGTTTCCTTTATCGCGGAAGCTAAAGTTCCAGCAACTAGGTCTGTATCACGTTCACAATTGGCCGTTGACTTACTCGACACTTCCTGGAAGTAGCTGAGCCAATAATAAAACTGTAACTGAATACAGGCCCATTTCACTGTCAGCGAGCAGCTAATAAACAGCTGCTGTCTGCTTGAGAAGACGGATATTCTTGGAGGTTAGAGCCTATATGTCAGTGAACTCACGAATTATTCCCGTCTCTACTCATGCCTTAAGACATAGCCATCTTTAGTACAAGGCTGCGGCCTTATGTCTGGCAACCCTGCCAGGAAGGGTCACTTTAAGGGCTTGTTCCCGAGTTTTTTTCAGACTGGTGCTAATAACTCAAATATTTTTTAGCCAAGTTTTGAAAAAATTTGAGTCAATGTGTAATCACACGATGCATAATACTGTGGACGCGTTTTTTAAAATAATGTACCATTCGCAAGCAAAAAAAAAAAATAATTTCCTTAATTTTTGCTTATTTTCACGACGAAAAACGTGGTACTTTGGGTAATGAAATCTAAAAACCGTTCAGTATAATTCTACAAAAAAAATTCAGCTACAAATTATAACATATAAGTGTCAAAACTATACAGCGAAATTTTGATATGAGTATTAGGTACCAATAAAAAAAATATATATTTACGAAATCACTGCAAAACTCCGTAACAAGGCCTTAACACTTGATTTGTCTCGCCAACGGCAGCGGTTTCCCCTGATTCGCCGGTATGTAGGGCAGAAATACGAATCTGGTACATCCATTGCCTTTGGAGAGATAAAAGAAGAGTTAAAATGACCCTTGTGTGCAGGGTTGCCAGGTCTAAGGCCGCGGCTTGCTACTAAAGATGGCTATACTTAAGAGCGCTGCCTACCTCAGACCCTCGGCGAGAGCAATCGTAGGGTTTTACCTGTCAAATTATACTATATGTGGCTTAGTACCTGCTGGAGCCTACATATATACGCCGCCACTGACTTCTATATTCATCTCGTTGCCGCGCACATTAATAAAGAATATTTTAGCCAGCTTTTTTCGATATCCTGAAAACTGTGAGGAAAAAAAATCATTTTTACGCACTGAAAACATTCGAAAACGGCTATTCATAATTTTTTTCCTCCAATTATATTCATTTAGGGATATTTTCTTTTTCTCAGTGCAGTAAATGATTTTCGTCCGAAAGCGATATCACGGAACGTGGCTGAGCAAAACCGAACATAATTTAAGGCCATGTTCTCTAGTTTGTATTTTTTTAGCGATGTTCGTTTTTTACGCCTAAACGAGAGCAGATATAAAAAATCTGTCTGGCAGTTTTGTTTAAAAAGTATCTTCTCCGCGTTGGCTGATTATTTCATGGCAGTAGGCTATATGATTTTAGCGAATTATATAACTAACGAAATTCTGGCTAATTGAAATTTCAGTCGAAACTGTATAATTTGTTGCTTTGAAAAACTTAGCTATCACGGCCAAAACCATTTTAAACAAAACTGTAAGACAGATTTTTGATATCTGCTCTCGTTTAAGTTTAAAGAAAAATTATCGCAAAACCAGTAGAAACTAAAGAGCATGGCCTTAACTTGTTAAACTTTATCCTTGCTGCTGCCAGAGCTCTGAAGTAGGCAGCGTCCTTAAGGGCGCCATCTACTGAAATCGTTAAGAGGCGCGCAGACCTTTAACAATCCCGATTTCATTCGAAAACCATTCAACATGTTGTCACGCGGTTAGGCTACGAAAAGCATTTAAGGATCTTAGTACAGGTACATAATTTTGCCATTAACTGTTATCGTTCCTAACAAGTATTTTTTTGAGTGTGAAAGTGACCGAATCGGGACTTTTGACGCTGATTTTTATGTAAGAGTAATCATTTTCACGATATTCTGAACATTATAGACCTGTAGAGCGACTCTTTCCCTTTCGTCGCGTAAGATAAAATGATAGTGTTGTCGCTGAAAGTCCCATAGTAAAAACGGTTCGGCGGGAAGCTTGCACGCTAGTTCAGCGCTTGGCTCGTTGAGGCGACGCGACATGTGATGCCCGCTTCAAGGTCGACCTTACTTCTCCGTCGCTTTTGAGCCTCTCACGCGCGGGTAGACGGCGCCCTTAAGACTCGGCTTCAGTCGACATATTTAATTATTTAATTTTTCGCTCTTATGAAATTCTGAGGAGAAAAATGTGAAATTTGTTACTGTAGTATCAATTCAATTTACCTTGTGCTACAATAAAATCATCGCACTTGAACTCTTAACGTATATTTAAGCCGTAATCAGTCGAGCAAATAAAGAATTTAAAATAATTTGCTCGACTGATTACTGCTGAACTATACGTTAAAAGTTCAACTGCGATGCTTTTATTGTAGTGCAAGGTAAATAGAATTGATATCTTAGTAACACATTTCACATTTTTCATCTCAGAATTTCATAAGAGCGAAAAATAAAATAATGCATTATGGCGACTGATGCCTAGCCATAAGAATGTTCAAGTGCGACAAAGTCATAATTTTATGTTTTTGCGAAATAGTGTTAGTTTTGTACACGATACTTGTGAGTACAGTTTACTCTTACGAAACAATTTTAGCTCACATAGTTTTCGCATAATATGAACGGTCAGCGTGTTGGTAGAAATTACTGTCACTATAACGATAAATTGCTAAAGTTGTTAGCACTGACGAATCAGTGCTGGCTACTACAGCTCAGAAAGATCAATACGATTAGTTTGCAAGTGACAATTTTGCCGCTTATTGCGGTGGTATCGTTAAAAGCTGTAAACTGACCAATCAGAGAACTTTCGTGAATATAACGTTACACGAAGTCCACCATTTAAAGCCGAAATTGGCTGGTTTTTCGCTTCGAAATTAATTTTAGTGACCTCTCTTTGCCAAGCCTAGTTAAAATTTATTTTACTACAGTCTCACTGCGCGAATAGTGGCATAAGTTTTCCTTGTGTCGAAATGTCCGACAAAAAAAAACATTCTCTCTCTAACCTGTAGTAGACTTAACCTTAGTACTGTCACAATCGTTGGCAGTTTTTTTTTTCGCGAGTCCACAGTGTCGGAATGTCACCAGCCGGGAAGGGGGAGGGCTGAGAGAAGATTCTTCAGTCCAGGTTGTTGGGTTTCCCCGCACCGTCCTCGAGCATTCCTCTGGGACCACACCTCCCTACCCCTCCACCAGCTTACCAAGGGCTGCAGTCTTCAGGTCTTCAACAACTCCGAGCAGGGGAAGAGAGCTGGTGCCACGCTGTCTCGCCAGTCCTGAGAAAACATCCCTCCTCACACCTCCCTCGCCATAGCTTCCAACTGTATCCTACCTGCCCGGGCGTCATTGTGATGTCCCTCCCCTGCTGCCCTTTGGTGGTGGCCCCCTCCCCCTCTCACCCCACCCACACATCCAGCACTGGGTACCGTGTGTTCGCTAACTGCCTCTGCAGCTCACAGGGTGGACCTTCACAAAGACAACTATTTTCCTTCTGCATGCTCTTTCCACTAAAACCAGCACCCTCTCTAAAAGCTAAATAAATTGAAATTAAATTAAAATACAATTCCCGACCCCCAAACCCTCTCTAGAAGAAATTTCACCCTTTCACTAAGTGAGTGAGTGACTTTTGGTCAGCGCTTAACATCGAGGTCTTTAGCGCTGGTGAAGGGTGAAATGAGATGAGTTATAGAAAGCACCGGGAAACGGGAGATCCCCAAGAAAACTGACCAGCGCATCGTCCGGCACGATTTCCACATGTGACTTCGCCGGGAATCGAACCCGGATCGCCTTGGTGGGAGGCGAATGGTCTGACCATTCGGCTGCCGCGGCCACTGATAAAGAAACCTGGACCTTCCTCTGTTTCCAGTAACCTTTTATTCTTAATGCACTTACCTACTGAGTTGTTACACTCATATTCTGTCGAGAGTGTGTTTACGGTGTATGTGCCGGTTTTTCACTCTCTCTTCTTAGATTATAGGCCGAGATGATGATTTATCGCGGGAAAACTTGACTGTTTACTGGCTTCAACATACGTTCAGCTTTCATAAATATTACTGGCTTTCATTTGTACGTGGAGCTGTTGCCCTATTTGACTGAGCCAATAAGAATCTCTTTATTGTAAAATTTGAAGCCCGTTATCAGTCTGCAGACAGTTACGTTTATGCCAGATATACATAACCCTACCATACATGGTGCAAGAAACCACAATGTTATATATACAATCATCTGTAATTATAGGTTAAGCTATAGGCCTACTTAGGGAAGTAGCCATGGCCCCAACTGCGGCCATGTCTGCCCAATCAGTCTCTGCCCCCTTACATGAAGTCTCTCCCTTGTAGACGTACGGGGCTCGGTCTAGACACGCAGTTAGGTCCTGTTCCTTCCCCGGACCTCCACCATAACACATTAGATTAGGGTAGGTTAGGAAAAAATTGCACTTTCCACTAGTATTTGACTTGATACAGTGACGAGTTCACCACGAAAATATTTTTGCAGCATCGTGTTTCAATGTCTGACTTGCACATTCAAATATGTTCCATACTTAAGCCAATGCGCTCCTGTCTATGCTGTTTGTGCCGTACTTATTTTTTAAATTCTAACAGATATCAAAATCCGTTTGGCAGTTTGGTTGGTTTGCACCATGTAGAGTATATTTTTTTTTTCAAATGGTTTAAGCTAATTATGTAACTAATAAATTTTTGTTAACATTAGCGTATTAGTTTGAACTGTTTATTTCTCATCTAGAAAAAAAAATAAACTGTCACGGCAGAAAACATTTTAAACAAAACTGCCAAACACGTATGTGATAGCAGCTCTCGTTTCGGTTAAAAATAATAATAACAATAATAATATATAATCAGTGGAAACGGTGGAGCTAGGCCATAATTCGGCCTGTTAGTTCAATGCAGGTTGAACATAAACCAGACCTAGGTGTGTCAAATTCAATATTGCAAAACTTCGAAAATGAAGAGGAAAAGCGCTTTTCTTTCACTAGCATATTTGGGTTACTGTTTATTTCAGGCAAGTCACTGCTTAAACAAATCGACAACAGTAAATTGCAGCAACTCTGGATTTCTCATTGAAGCCTGTATTTTTTTTACTTATGCGGAACAAACATTTTTTGATATGCGATCTCCACCCTGGGTTTTTGTACGAAATTTTTTGTTTGTCATTTGGTTTTCTATTCTTAAAAACAGCTTCTTACATTATTTGTTTAGAAATTTGCAATACTTTAAAATAAATGAATCTCTGCGTATGGACAACCATCCGTCGAAATGAAGTATTACACGCTTAGATTTTTTATGCTGTTTTCCCGATATTTTATGGTTGTATAACATGAGAAATTTAAATTTTTTTATATCAAATTCATTTAAAAATAACGTGCAGAATACTTGTTTTAACTTAGTACAAGAATTTTATTTTAAATCTGAATTCACACAAAATGTCATAATCTTAATTTCAATATAGTATTAGGATACATGTTAATCCGTTCCTTAAGGTCACTGTAGAGTCAAGCAGCAAGTTCAGATATGTACATCAGTTTTTTATTCACCTGCGACGTGGCATCATCTTCTACTTTAGTCATCTGAGTATATGCAATGGATGTTGGTGTGTATGTACGAGATCGATAAACTTCGACACCGTTTGATTGATTACCATGAAACTTGGGGCATATTAGCAAGAAACTTGGCACATATATGTACTTTTTCATGGATAAGGTTTTTATGCTATCCACTTTACTGTAACGCCACAAGATGGCGCTGCAGTGCATCAACTTCTATATCGTTCCACACGGAAATTGTTTTTACAAGAAGAAGTAAACATACACACACGCATATACCAATAAAATTTAGGGACGTACTGTAGGTTGATAATGTAGGAAATAATTGTTGGTGCTAAAACAGCCGTAACGTGTCCAACCTGTACAGTTATGGCCCTTGAGTTAGGAGACGTCTTGTTTATGTTATAGAAGTGTTTTTTATTTTGTTTCAATATTTTCTATTCTTGAGTGTATTCTGACGTAAGACAGTTGTTTTAATGCCCGTGCCCATGTGGTTTGAACACGAGGGCTTTATTTAATAAACGTCGACCTCACAAAAGGTAGTGTTTTATCTTGCGGTTGAGTTAATTGTTCTCGGAGACACATCGGGTTAAAGTAACCCTCCTATGGGGTCGGATTTAAGACAGACGAGACACGCAGGCGAGGTGTATCTGGAGATTGATAGCGCACTTGGGCTGGCGAGGAGTCGCTGGATGATGTGACGCGCTCTTGGTCCACGCAGCTTCCTCTCGTAAACATTCCTCACAGATTTTACAACACACACTCACACCGCGCGTCATCTGCGCTCCTGCCGTCCTGGTGCGGCGTTGCCACTTCCTCTGCAGTGTCGGCTGGGATGCGCAGGTATATAGTGTGCAGCTTAAGAGTCGGGGGAACTCAGGTAGCCCTATATGCCATCAATGTTAACTTGCGCCGCAAATTACACGAAAACTATTACATTTTTCGAAGCAGCACTTGTTCTGTGCAAAATATAAAAATTAAATTATAGGAACTGTGGTTTGAAAACCGTTACTTTTTTTCTGAAAAATTAAATTTTGCAGTTACAATATTCCAAAAATTCGAATTTTTCTCAAATCCTAATGCTTTACTATTAAAAGCCCGTGTTTTTGTCTATAAAGGAAAAACAATTGCATACTTCCTCAGATAATTATACATCACATCAAATACTGCCTCCACTGTAATTATTTTATTATTACTTTTCATGTAAATTTATAAAAAATTTAAAAATTGTTACTTCTCAAAAATGTGTTCGTAGATAGGCCTGTTTTGAAATGAATCATTTGGCATGTACAAGGAAGGAAGGACTGTTAGCAACATCCTCGGATTATCCACTATATCTTCGGAGTGGACGCTAGCATTTTGTTTATGTTTGAGGCGCGGAAACAGAGGAATGCGATAAGTAGCATATTACACATCCGTCAAACACCTCATCGCCTCTATGCGCAAAGTACTACACTGGCGTATAATGTTTTCGTGGAATGTGTTTTTCAATGAGACTTCAAGCTATGATCGTGTTATTTTTAATTGTGGGAAGTATGTCGTAAAAGTACAATGCAGGTTTTTATAATTTTGTCTTACGAATACGGTTAATATTTTCTCCGCTACATCAACGTGAATAAGTAATTTTTAGCACTTTTGAAGAGATTGGTAATATATTTTAATCAACGGACAGTACATTTAACACATTGGAAACATTTTTAATAGTTATACAAGATAAAATATTATTGTACTACGCTACAGCACGGTTCTTGCGACAGGTGTCTTACTGGTGTTCAAGTGCGACAAAATCATAATTTTATATTTTTTTGTGAAATATTGTTAGTTTTGTAGACGATACTTGAGCACAGTTTCCTCTTACTAAAAAATTTTATCTCTCATAGTTGTCTCATAACTGTGCGTTAAAGTCAACATTTGCGTGTTACACTGACATGCAAATAGCAAAAACTGAAATGCTGAAACTGAAAATAAAATTTTAAAAATTAAAAATTTTTATTTAAATACAAATAAGTTTTATTCTTTATTTATATGAGCATGACATTGTAGCCTTCAATGTCTTTTCCACTGTAATTTTTTGAGTTCGGTATATCAGTTGGTTTTAGTGTAGTCGTTAAAACGGAAACATGCAAAATATGACTTTAACCAGCCATTACGCGAAAACTATGAGAGATAAAAAAATTTCATAAGAGCCAAATTTAGTCACATTTTGTGTTTAAAATAAGAAAAAAAATATCTGGTACAAATAAAAATAAAATAATGAAGGTGAAAATTGCGGTAGACCGCGCCCTTAAGGGGCCTGGCTAACAAGTTGGCAGTTATGGAGACTCAATGGCAATCACACCACAATTTCCAATGTAACTTAACGCAGGAGTTTTACTTAAAAAGAAACTTCATATAGACTAAGGTTATAAACATTCATCTTTCAAATTATTTGATCCACCGAGAATTATATATATATATAATATTTATTTTTTATTTATTATGTTATATGCGCGTTTTTTCCTTATTGAAACTATGACGCTGCTGCAAATTACGTAGGCAATGCCCCACGCGGGAAAAAATTAATTATTTTATATTTACTCAACACTGTGTTCCTTTTATGTACGCTACTCGTGACTATAATTTCCACTTGTAAAATTTTTCACCTCTCATAGGTTTCTCATAGTAGCATGTCAAAGTCAGAATTTACAAGTTACGGGAACATAGGAATAATAAAAACCGAGTTACTCACTAGAATTAAATTATTTACACTTATATTATTTATGGGGAGTATGCCAAAATCTTTAAAAACGCAGAGAAAAGTAATTTTGTCTTATTTTAAAATTGTCATAAATGAAGTAAATTGTTCTAATTTTCAGATTTTTATTAATGAGTACAAAAAAATGTAATTGTATATTTTTAATTTTTTTAGCATGTGGCCTATGATATCTAATTTCTGCGTGAGTTATATAATTCCAGTAAGTCACTTAGTCTTTCTTATTCCTATGTTCCCGTAACTTCAAAATACTGACTTTATCGTGCCACCGTGGGAAAACTATGAGAGCTAAAAACTTTTTACAAATGAAAACATAGTCACAAGAAACGTCTATAACACGAACACTATCTAGTACAAGTAAAAAATTATGAATTTTTTGCCACGTGAAAACCCTTAATGGGCCATGCCGTCATCAAATGATGCACTACTTCTGTCGTATGTTTGCAATTCAACTACCTCACAATAGTTTTGAATTTCTGCTACGAAAGAAGACACGTGTAAGGTTTTGTTTTCATAATCAAACGAAGCTTAGCAGACCTAGTAAACCTAACATTCGCAAGTACTTCAACCGTAAAATACTAAATTAGAAATTCGTAAATTACCGGTCGTGTTGTTCAGTTCAAGAAATCTAAAGCACACACGCAGATTTTAACATACATCAAATATTTCTAAATGTGATGTTCTTTTAATACAAATTGTTTAAACCTAAAAAAGTTGGGATTAAACAAGGCTTTCAATAAAACTGCAAATTTATCTTTATATTATTATTGCGTTATTTTTTTATTAGATAAGCAGTTGGTGATAAAATCATGGTCTCAAAAGTGTAGAAAAGCACGTAATGACTTTTAGTAATTAGTTATTGATTTATATTTGTTTGTTTGATTGTTCATTAGTAAACCTTGGATCCAATGTTGGAGTATAACTCTAGGGACGTAGATTTCATCGTACATAAATAGCTTAGGTCTATGCATATAAATAACATTTTCATACAAATAAGTAGCCTAAATAGAAACAGGTGCGTAGGCAGGGAAGGGGAGTTCTGGTTCAAAACGTCTCCATACCCTCCCCCCCCCCCTTTTTCTCCCTCGCCCCCACCGAAATATGAAGGACGAAACATATGTTCACAGTTTAAATATATTTGTATTACTAGTATATGCATTGTTTAAATAGTAAAAACCCTTACAAAGCACCAATTTGCACCTTGAAAATCAGTTTTTTTCCAGGGGACGCCCTCTAGACCCTCTTTTTCAATTACGGGGATCGGTGTTCCTTTATAAGATTGACAATACGAAACTCCCCGTCCCCTCCATAATAAAAACCCCGGCTACGCCACTGTACATGTAAGTAATTACTGTGTTTACAAAATGTCCTACATTCAATCGTTTCAGTAAAACAAATACAAATTACATGTAAAAAGACAAAACTAAAAACACTCTCATAGTAATGGAAGAGAAACTGGGCATTAGACGAAAAATGTTTGGGTTGTTGATATAGTATATATATATATATATATATATATATATATATATATATATATATACTATATCCCCTTCCCCCCGCACCAACTTTACTAGCGGGTGACAGATGCCGAGTTCGAGGTAAGGAAACAGAGAGCGATAAGGGCTAGACTGGCGCGTGCGTCAACAACTGTATCACCTTTATGCGCGGGGCACGAAAACGGCATGCTGTGTTTTGATCGTTTGCATTTTCCTGTGGGACTGTAAACAATGACGCAACTGTTTTGTTTATGGAAGTGCGGAGTAAATTCCAGCTCATACTTCTCTGTTTTGGTTTTGCAATTACGTTTTTTTTTTTTTTTTGCCTTGAAACCTTATTCCTAAGAATGATATTAATAAAACAAAAATAGAGAACAATGGTTTTAAATGTGTTTTCTTTTCGTAGATAAAGATATCGAAAGCAGGTTTAGTAGTATCTCTTAACTATTTTCACCTAACATGCTGCAATAACGTTCATGATACGACAGTCGTAATAGGCCGGACGAATTTTCGTACGGTGGCAACACTGCCGGGCACCGGAAATGCCGTCCACATAGGAACGACAACCTTAGAGTGCCGCCATAAAGCGCACGTGTATTGTTACACACCATGACATGTCCCGACTTCTGACGCATTTTTCAACAAAACACCTATAGTAACACCCAAGACCCGTTCTGTTAAGACGCTACTGACTAAGTGGCTGTAAAGCCCATCTGGGTTGCTTTCAGTGTTGCCTACTATTCAAAGTTTTAAAGAAGCTCTTTTTCGTGTCTACATTGTAGGAAATTAAATAAATATCGTACAGGGAGGATACCCGGGAGCTGAAGCCGTGCAGGATAACATGAATGAAGCTGTACAATGGAGAAGTTACAGAATGAGGAAAGCTGGGAGAACGCCGAGAAAAGTCGCCGGATGACGAAAACGTTTTGAACGTTTCCCACATGCGAATAACCGCCGGTTATCGAACCCTGATCGCCTTGGTGGGAGGCGATAGGTCCGGCCCCCTCTCTTTTTATTTCAAATTTATGTGACTATTTGTGATCAGTCGGAACGAACAAGACAACCCAGTCCTGAACCCAGGGATACGACATTAAACTGCACCTCACCGGCCGGGAATCGAACCCGGGACTCTTGGCCTAGCAGTCAGGAGCTCTAACTACTAGCCAAGCAGTCGGACGTATGTAATATATTATCGCCTCTCCGAGCAAGACATTTACTTATTTGGCGTGCAGTGCTTTACTATTATCATTTTTAGTATGGGACTTTAGGCGATGACCATTTTATTTCATTTATGAGCAGCATAGTTCAAAATCTATCGCTTGTTGTTATAGTTGTGTTTTTCAAATCCAATTGTTATTTTCCCACATACGGCAGTTTGGAAAATATATTTTTTGCCCGTTTTAAGGGAACTTAAAATGATGTTTCCAACAAACGTGCAGAATTTTTAAAACTATAGCACCATAGTTTGAAGTGTGTGTTGTGTATTTATGTATAATTATGTGTACATACATATATACCGTATATAGACTATTTATATGTAAATATATAAATACATACATACATACATCGATATAGACACACAAATGGATGAGAGGAAATTTCGTAACAAAGTATATGTGTGATTACATTTGAGTTTTAGAAACACCCAGTTAGAAATTTTTGAGGTACAGCCCCTGAAAAGCCAGTTTTTTGGCAACGTTTTGAAAGACTTCGAAGCAATGTTTACAGGATCAAAGTAAAGCAGACGTGCCATTCTTGGTATTCCTGAATGGACTAGTGTAGCGGTGCAGCAAGGATGATTTGAAGGAGTCAGTTAATACTGTAAACATATTAGTTGTTTCAAGTATATTAATTTTAATTTATTATTTTTTATTCTTAACATCAATTATTTTAAAGTTCATATATAAGGTGAGCAGTTTAAAAAAAGGGGAGATATATATAACTCACAATGCAATAGAAAAGGGGAAAAGTATCGCTATTTTCGATTTTGTACTTTTCATTTACATTCATCAGAGCATAAAATATTTACTGATATAAAATTATGTCAAGAAAAACTGTTTGCTGGTTTTGTTACGCAACTGTAATCACCAAACGTAGTTAATAATTATTATGTTCTGAACGTCTCTACAGGGTTGACTGACACACGCATTCTATCAACAGTTAGTCTACTTTGAAATAAACTACAGACTCATACTATGTGCTTTAACGTAGACAGAATTCAAGTAACAAAACTCATATACATTTTATTCCTAACAATTAATAAATTTGAATTGACGCGCTTGAAATTCGTTGCAGTGTGTTCGTAAACAATTTTTTTTTTTTTTTTTCGAAACTTTTCCACATGTGCCCATTGTGTCATTGTACAAAATGAAAATACACTATAATTAATGACGGAAAGAAAGTTCCAAAGCATCGCGTCAATAAGACTCATTTCTGAGTCCCACCAAAATGGCTAAAACTCATTTTCAACCTGTGATGTCTGAAAAACTACTGATCGGATTAGTGTGAAATTACTCAATACACAAAAAATAAACTTTGCTTAAAACTTTCCACCAGTAAAAATATGGGGTTAACACTGAAAATGTCAGTCAAGCGAGTGATTTACAATACCACTGCACGCTGTTTCAATGTCTTGCAGTAGAGGTGATACCGCCATAATTATCCTTGGCACCGTGCCTAACTCACACAAACACGCGGTCAGTAGGCGGACGCCTTAAAATTTGTTCTTTAGCTTTACAGTGATTTCGAAAATATTTTTTAATTACTTCCTACTAGCTACTCACATAAAAAATTTTGCTCTACAGATTTGACAGTAATATGTCATAATTTGTAGCTGAATTATTTTTCGTAACAGTGAACTGACCGGGTTTTTTAGGTTTCGTCACCCAAAGTACCGCGTTATTTGTCGTGAAAATAAGCCGAAATGAAGAAAATATATATATATATATATATATATTTTTTTTTTTTTTTTTTTTTTTTTTTTTTTTTTTTTTTTTTTTTTTTTTTTTTTTTTTTTTTTTTTTTTTTTTTTTTTTTTTTTTTTTTTTTTTTTTTTTTTTTTTTTTTTTTTTTTTTTTGCTGACGGATAGTACATTATTTTTACAAACGCATCCACAGTATTGTACATCGTGTGACAGCATTTGATTCAATAATATTTGAGTTATTGCCACCAGACTGAAAAAAAATGGGACAAGCACTTAAGTACAGCTACGAATTGGTCGAGAAAATATTTAGCACCATTTGGTTGCAATGTCTTATGTGCACGTCTGTAGTTCTGCTTCTTGGTCAGTAACTGGATGTTTTAACTCTCACGTGTCTTGGGAGTCTATTATGATTGGTGCAGACACAGTGAGGGGCGTGTCTGAACAAAGACACACTGCCAATAACAATGAAGCACAGCTGCCGATGTGGATATAAGACATTGAAACAAAGTGGCGTAAAATTATTTTCGCAACAAACTCATGGCTCTGCTCTTAAAAATAGTGGATCTGACTTGTTGTAGTGTGTCACAAAAGCATTTTTTCTTGTGTAACTATTTAAAATGTTTACAATGCGTTTATCTACGAAAAGAAGTCATACTTCAAACTGGTCGCTACGATTTTAAAAGTGTCGTCCGCTAATTAAAAACATGTTTCCCAAACTCCTCAAAAGTGTTAAAAATTACTTTTTTACGTTGCTGTAGCTGAGAAAATATTGACCATAATCGGAAAACCAAATCATAGGTACCTGTATTGTACTTTACCACAAACTTTCCACAAATTAAATAACAGGGTCATCGCTTAAATCCCATTGAAAAACACTTTCTACGAAAACACTGCACGCTAGTTTAGTACTCCGCGCCTAGAGGCGATGAGGTGTTTGACAGACGTGTTATATTTGACTTATCGCCTTCTCCGTTTCCGTGTCTCAAACGTAGATGAAAAACTTGCGTCCCTCTTTCTCTTAAGAGCCACCTATCAGTATACGCGCAAACTTTGCGTTAGTTTTACCAGTAGTTAGGGTAGTTTGACCACCCGCGTCGAGCGACAATATCCTGGCCTTCCACAGATAATGCTACTGGATAGTAAGGTAGAATGACCAATCTAGTGCGTGAGGCGGTCGCACATGTTAATGACACCATAGAGGTTCATGGCCATTGCAAACACAGGCTGCGCAGTGGCGCGTATACAAGCCAGTGTATTCCAGCGTGTTATCAATCAATTATGTGAATTTTGTGGGTCCCTACTTGTTAGGAGTAAATAGAAGTTAATTACGAGAAGATGCATTCGAGGACCAACAATAGCCAAAGTGCAAGTCAAATTATTCGCATTTATACTTCATTTCATATCAGTTTGGAAAAATTTGACAGCAACTCATGGGCAACAATTTTTCATATTTTGTAATTTGTGGCACAATCTAAGACTTTTTTAGTTCTAAAATGAGCTGAAAATGTCAAAATCTTCATTTCTACTGCAAAGGTTATCTTGCATTGTGCCACAAATTACAAAATACTACAAATTATTGCCCACGAGTAGCTGTCAGATTTTCCCATGCATTGTAAAACCTAAACTCAATATGGAATAGTTACCATACTTCCGCCTTGTAAATATGCTAACTTTTACAGTTGTTACAATACAAGTCTGGTAAATTTAGTATTCGTTTGACTGTTTTATAAACAAGTTCAGGAATCCTACCGTGGATGTCTGGGAAACTATTCTACCATACCTACTTTTTTAGCGCTCCTATACGCACGTGTGGCAAATTTACAAATTATTTTTAGTGTGTACTTATATGAAAACAGTAGGCCTATATTATATTATTAGTGACTGGATGATTAAAAAAGTGGGTGCATAAAGATACAAGCTTGCAGGCAGCTAACATGTACCCAGAACGACGTTACAAACCCACAACGCCAGAGCTTAGCGAGATTAATTAGTCGTTCGTGTGTAATTTCACGTTAGCGGCGGCCACAACCACAGCGGGGTGTATGACATAGCACGAACCACGAAGTTCGTCCGAGCTCGTCGAGGAGAGAGTGGATATTGTTTGTCGCTGGGCTGGTCGTGCATGCTGCTTTATTGTCGGCCGCGCCATCTTTCAGCGGTGGGTGACGTTTGTCCGGTCATAAGTGGGGGAGGGGGGTTGCTAGGCATGGTCTCGGCCGTCGCTTCGAATTAATTTCCCGCGCGCGCACAATATCAGACGAGATTACTTGGTCAGAGCTGGCCCCCGTCGTCATGGCAACAACTGTCTATGTGACCGTTAGGATTCGTTCACAATTGAAAAACATAGGCACAGGACACAAAACATAACATTAGGAACTATGCGCGACCAGATACCTTGTGCAAAATTAATTCACAATTAAATTCTCACTGCACCCAATTACTTTTTTTCCGTGAATCTGAAGCATCCGTTGCAATATGAATATCTGAAGGCAATTCGAACATACTTGAAGTGGAATCCGTATTTGGAGATACAGTACTCCCGGTTATCCGTGCACCGATTATCCGGTTTTTGGACTATCCGTGTGACTTTGAACACTGTAAAAATCAAAATTTTTGTAAAAAAAACTTTCTAGAACGTAAGAGTGTCAACTCATACGCGCAAGAATGGATTATCGAGATCGCGCAAGAGTGGATTAACGAAATTTCCATCATTTTTATAGTTTTTACCGTGAATCTCAGACATACTTTTATTTATTTTGGTGAACAAGTTTGTGAAATACATTACTCGTAGGTAAAACCATTACTCATTATTGTATTTGAGTTAATTATTTATAAATTCAATTTTTTTTTTTTACATTTTTATACTAACATATGTGCTATTTTCGGGTTATCCATGTTTCCCGATTATCCGTGCGTGGCGCAGCACCAATTAACACGGATAATCGGGAGTTTACTTTTAGTAGGAAATACTGTTTTTGATTTATTCTCGTGAATATTGGAGGTTATACTACCAAGGCAGACATTCAGTTAATCATGTACTCTGATCTGTTGCTGTCCTTGCGTACGCACAAAAAATTAAATAGTACAGGCATTTCATATGTTAGAATCTCTACGCACACGGCCGATTTTGAACAGTTGTGAATCAACTCTTATGCGTACGATCTATGTTCTATACTTACTGTTATTTTATCAAAAGTTAACACACCTTAATACATAACGCGGGCTAGATCGAGCTGCCGCTAAATATGATCGTAAGTTAATTGAACGGAGTATATTGACTCGTATTGTCTTGGGTTAACTATTCACTTTTTTGATATCGTACTTCTGTAATATAGAAATATTGCAACGCATGAGAAAAAAAATCGTTACTAGGCCACAAGTCAGACTGCATTTAATAATTACGTATATACTTTCTTTAACATATTTAGTTTCGTTTATTTAGATTTATTTTTGGTAATATCGAATTAATGGCCATAAAAACTCCATAGCATCGCTTGTCGAAACGTACACATTCTATTTATTATTCAGGGCACAATTACGCCTTATATAAAGGCCTGCGTGTTCAAAAATAGTTTTCTTTGACTAACCTAAACTTTAAAAATTATATTCAATATATTTTGTTTACTTACGAAAACATATTTCATGACGTTGACGGCACGGTGAATGGTACATTTGAAATATCGTGTATATATATATATATATATATATATATATATATATATATATATATATATATATATATATAACGATTTGTAAGAACTAAAATATAATCCAATAATATATATTTTTCGAACAACTCTGCTTCAAAATGTTATAACTAGATACAAAAAGAATTTACGTTAAAGACATGCATCAAAATTCCCTAAAGAATTGAGCCCATTAAAATGACGTGAACACAGCTAGTTGTGCCACAGATGAAGTAACTTGTAACAACATAAAATATGCGAGCTAGTTCAGCATCTTGTATGTAACGACGATTAAGCATTTGAAACACGTGCCAGTATCGCTCTTATCGCTCTCTTGCTTCGAGTTTTCTGACGCGAAGTATATGCCTGGTGAATGAAGTGTGTAGATTGTTACATTTATTTGTAATTGCTGTAACTCCAAAAATACTATCAGGATTAGTAATACAAGTACACGGAAACACGGGCGTTTATTAAAAGTAATAGTGAAAAATTGTACAATGTACGCAGTTCATTGCTTGGAATGTAGAGGCAGTGTGGTTCTCGCCGAACGTGACAGTGTGGTCCTTACCACTCCCCTGTCTCCGCAACATGCTGTTATTATTTGTATGAAGTCTATGGTACAGCTGTTAAATGATGTTGAAGGACACT
Organism: Medauroidea extradentata; assembly: GCA_003012365.1. Taxonomy (NCBI): domain Eukaryota; kingdom Metazoa; phylum Arthropoda; class Insecta; order Phasmatodea; family Phasmatidae; genus Medauroidea; species Medauroidea extradentata. The sequence continues at coordinate 25,372 of PNEQ01006825.1, forward strand.
ATTGCTGCTTCTACAGAACGTTTAGAGCCTCTTTACTGGCAAGTGTTGCCGAGGTATGACACCCGTTACCATCTTCGAGGACTATGAACTGACATTAAGGCTTTGGGACATAACCAACATCATCCAGCATCACTGCTGGAATACCAGACTCTGGAATCAGTTACCGGACATAAGTAGCGCCAGGGACACGAAGGTATCAAAGAATGTAGTTGTCATTAAGCAAAAATTTATTAACTTTACAAGTGTGATTATCATGATTATTCAACACCCGAATATTTTATATTATAGGCCTACATTTGATTTTTTCTTTTTTTTTTTTTTAGTAAATTACGTAACGTTATATATATATATATATATATATATATGTGTGTGTGTGTGTGTGTGTGTGTGTGTGAAAGAAGGTCCGGAGAATATAAACGGATCCAATATTTAGGAAACAGTATCTCAAAGAGAGCGCAGAAGGGGGTTTAAAATGAATTCATACAAGAATGGTGGAGGGTTCAAAATACTTATTTTTAGAAACTTGTTTTGTGTTTTCGTTCTTGTCAACAGTGAGGTCATTCGAGACAAACACACAAATGTTTACGGAGCTGCGAATAGAACCCGGGTCCTCCCGAATGTGAGTCCAGCGTGTTACCGTTGTGTCATATCGCTCGGTCAGAAGACTAAGAAAAGGAGGGAGTCTGAGAGTCTGTTGGGATAGGTTTTAAAATATCCTAAACCACAGCGAGCCTCGAAATGTGACGCCGGTGCTAGACATGAGTACTGTCTATATCTTTACTGTTTCTAGTAACTTCAGTAAGTTTTGGAAGTTCTATAGGCACTTTTCATTTCATAACCGTAAACTGGGACAATTTTGGGTCAGGAGGTAACTTGCTGTACTCAAACTTTTGGGATTTTATGTCGTTCAGTGAAGAATATTAGAAATATTTTTTTCCTGAATGGATTAAATGTGTTTTTTTTTAACACTCGGCTTCAATTTGTCTATTCATCGAAAGGCCAAAAACCTAGAATTTTGAGAAGGACAAAGTTACCCCGAAATGAGATTCGTGTCGTTTTAGTGACGAGAATTTCAAATTTTAGCTTAATTGATGTAATATATTCTTAAAACAGTCTACTACAGTAATATATTTATTTCTCAACGACCTCAAAACTAATATGATCTCTGAAGAAAAAGGTGTAATGGAAATTTTTTGAACAAACTCAATTGCGATGGCCAAAACTAGAATTTTGAGTGGGACAAAGTTACCCTGAAATGCGCCAAAGTTGCCTAGTTTACAGAACTAGTAATATCGACAGACATTCCGTCAAACAAGAACACAACATACATACAAATGTAGAAGTTCCCTCATCACTGGTCAAATGTACTGCAGTTACGTGTAACACAGTCGGTATTAGAAAATGGCCAAGAATCTCTCCTTGCGAAGATGTCAACTGCTCGCAGATCTCTAGTCGTGTCATGAATAAAGACAACATTCACGTTATTATTTGGCTAGAGACTAGACTTCACTGGCCTGTACAAACAAGAACACAATCTGTGATTACTAGAGGTAAGTAAATTTTGCAGATACATTCCAGGTCAGGTTGAACGCCAGTTGTGTATACTTCATTGTCATGTCTGTGACTTGCTGGCGGCTGTTACGGAACGCGTTTGACTACTGCAATCCAGTAGTAAATAAGGAAATAATGCGAAGTGCTATCACTTGCTACCTGCTTGTACGGTTATAAGCCAATAGATAATCGATTGTGGCCAGTGGGTGTATAGGACTGACAAGTCTAGGCTGCTGCCAGATGAATCCGCGAAATTGACGTACCTCTTCCACGAGTCTCTATGTGATGTCAGTTACGAGTGTCGCCACTTTACAGTAGGTTGGCCAGTCTATATAACTGTTACTGGACACAAGCATTCTCCGCGGCAGGCCACGATCAGCGAGCAGAACTCCAAAATAAGGATCCCCTATATTGTTGGTGAAAAGATTTCAACACCAGCTTAGCCACAGTGCCTTATATGCGTATTTGCAACTCTGCTTCACGGTCAGTTATTGTAAGTTTTTAACTGTAACGTGTCTTAATGTTTCGCCGCAAACCACAGGCATATGGTTAGAGCCACGATGTTATGGCGAAAAGATTTCGCGCCATTTGCTTTCAGTGTCTTATGTTCACACCTGCAGGTCTGCTTCATGGTCAGTAATTGGTAGGAGCCGGAAAATTTCGCGCATTCAATGACCCGCATGTTAGAATGCGCTGTCCTATGCATACTCAAGCCGTCCACTAGCTGATATACAATCACTGACCACGAAGCAGAACTGCAGATGTGTACGTAAGATACTGAAACAAAGTGAGGCAGAATTCTTTTCGCGAAACACAGGGGTCCCTAGCTATTAGAGATGGTGGTTTATCGCGGAGAAAATTTGACTGCTTGCTGCATTTCAACGTACGTTCAGCTTATCATAAGTTCACGCTTCTCCCTGTGCGTGAAGCTGTTACCCTATTCGACTGAGCCGATGATAATCCCACTATTGTAATATTTGATGCCTAATATTGGTCTGCAGACAGATACATACTTTCGGACGTATACAACTCACTCATACTGGTCATGCAAGCTAGGAAAGGTCCTGGTGACGCGCAGAGGGGAACATTCCACATCCTGCTGCCCCTAACCAGCGGAGGTGTGGTCATTTTGCTGATTGGTTGTAGCTGCTAATGGCACGCTCAGGGCTCCGTCATTTCCCCTCTTACTGGCTGGGAGGAGAAATGTGGGGCGGGTAGCTGCGCAGTAGATACCATTTCACGTCCACTGCGCCACTCTCTCAAAACCTTTCCTAGGCTGCGGGACCAGTATATGTGACGATGAACTACAGCATTTTCAACGGTAGGGCTATGCTGACAGTGTGTATTATGTGCAGATGTGTTTGCTTTAGGTACATGACACACGTATTCTGTCGAACATGAGACGTCCTAGAAGGCATTTGTTCACAAGCTATGGTCCGCGGATTACCGGCGAGCGGTCTGTGATAAATCCTTAGCTATCCTCAAAAAAATCATTTATGTATAGCAAGATTAAACTCATTATCAGGATTTTACAAATGTATGATTTTTAAGTGTTTTGGTACTTTAAAAAAAGTTCAGTTACACGTTATCCGTGATTGGTTGGCGTTCCCTTTAGGACGTGGCCGTGGACTGGAAAGAAAGTTAACAAAGACAGTAGTTATTTATACACGACACTACGTATGCTAAAACCTTTGCTACGCTAAAGCAATGCGCACCAGGCGGCCGAGAGTGGAAGCTGTTTGTAATAGCTATTGCTATTCTTACCAGCGGTATATTTAAAGTTTATGTATGGTGGTGAGGTGAGAGGTTTTACGGCCCTTTAACAACTATGTCTTAGTAGCCGATGAGGGCAAAATGAGGTTAAGGGACAACACAACATTCATGCCGGAGCCGGGATTCTAACACAGGACCTCTCGCACCGTAGACCGGCGTCTAACCGACTATGCTACGGAGGCCGGCTCAAAGCTTACATATGTACAAAAACCGCTTCAATAACTCCCATGTTGCACCAAAAAATTAAAATTTTCGCGAATGAGGACTCCCGGACACCCCCTCGATTAAGGTTCGGTTTCAGTCGCCATATTGAATTCTAAATTTTTCGATTTTTTTGGAATTCTGGGAAGATAAATGTTAAATCGGTGACTATATCGCAAATTCTATTTACCTTTAGCTACAATACAAGCATAGAAATAGAGCTATTAAATATTAATGCATAGTCAGGTCGCAATTTGTCGGGTAAATTCTGAATATTGAAAAATTTGCCACACAGATTACGGCGTAATTATATGTTAACAGGTAAATCGCAATGTCTGTACTGTAGCAAAATGTAAATAGAATTTGAGGTATAATCGCATGTGTAACATTTTCCTTCTTAGAATTCCAACAAAGCGAAAAATAATAAAATTCAATATGGCGACTGAAACCGAGCCTTAAATTCGAGATTTGCATATCGGCCACTTGACATACTTGCTTAGCACCCCCCGCCCTCCTTCCTCTCCAAGATTAACTGCCTCGAAAGCCAATGAAAAGTGGTTTTACCGTATAACGGAATTTTTTTGAGACAAACTATAAAATATATTTTTTTGCTAAATCATCAGTTAAAAAGAAATTTCTCTTATTAACTAATCAGCTACTGTCATGTAGTAGTTTGCCTCGACAAAGTCAGAGTACGTAGTCAAAGCCAGTTACAATAAAGTTACCCTTGTCAATTATACGATATCGGCTCCCGTTTCACTGAAAAAATAATAATTATTGGTTACCACAAAATATTTTGTTATAATAGACCTTACCCAATTTTTTGCAGTGAACACAACATTTTCTTTTTTGCTGTACCCAGTAAAGTTTTGCAGTGACAAAAAAATCTGTAACCACTACAAAATTATTTTGTGAGGTCCACGTTGACAAAACATTTTGTAGCCACCACAAAACAGTTTTTTCTGTGCGTGTTTTCAAACAGTAGAAACTCTGGCCGAAGTCCTCAAAATCTTCATCACGCATATGAAACAATCGTGGTCAGTCGAGTCAGGAAGGCGGGAGAGGTGACTTGTGTCACTGTAGCACGCGCAGTTTCTCAGGGGTGTAGCCCGACAACGCATGGCGGACGAGAATACTGTACAGTGACCAGAGGTAGGATAGGACAAAGGAAGGGTGGGGAGGGGGTGGTTCCTGGCCTCGCGACATTAATCTTGCTATTATCGGCTTATTACGGGGTCCACGTAACGGTCGCTTAATGCCCGCGGGGGGCCCCAGGGGCTCGGGAGGTCACGTGATAGCGACGCTCGGCCTGTGCCACCCAACTACATTACACTCCGTGTGACGGTGTGTGCCGGGGGCGGCAGGGGAGGGGGGAATGGACTGAAAGTTTGCCGCGAGGAAATAAGTGCGTGCTGCGCTAACTGCAAGCTACAACATCCCGCAGCTCGTGAAGTTCAAAAGTACATTAGGACCACAACATCCCTGCCCGAAAACTAAACTACTATCTCTCACTCTCTCTCTCTCTCTCTCTCTCTCTCTCTCTCACACACACACACACACTACACACACACACACACACAAGTATTCATTAACCGCTAATGAATATACTATAATATGAGATTATTGTTTATCGCGGGAAAACTTTGTGGGATTTCAACGCACGTTCAGTTTACCAGAAGATTACTGGCTTTCTCTTATACGTAGAGCTGTCGCCCTATTTGACTGAGCCAATAAGAACTCCACCATTGTAATATTGATGCCTGTTATTGGTCTGCAGACAGCTATGTTGTGTCAGGTGTGTATCACCCAATCATACAAGTTGCAAGAAGCTACAGTGTTTTCAAGGGTATGTTGGTAACAAACCATTGTCGCGATATACCATCATCTCTATCTATAATGCAGTAACTATATAACGTCTTTACTGTTAACGTTTAGAGCCAAGATTTTGTGGGTGAAAAGATCTTTGCACAGTTTTGTTTGAATGCACTATGTGCACATCTGCAGTTCTACGTCATGGTCAGAGATTGATGTTTTAATCCTCCCTTGTCTTGGATTTCTATCGACAAATCACAGACTATGGTGTCGCAGTAACCTTAGTTATTATGATGGGTACAGTCAAACGAGAGTCGCGTCACAGAAGAAACAAGGTCATCAGAAGCGAGCTAGCGTGTCGGCTCCTTTGATGTCAGCGAACTCTAGCGCTGATTGGCTAGTGTTGTCCGCCATGTTGTAACAGTGTTTTGATGTAAGTGTTACATAACTGTTAAGCATTTTCCCTTGGCGCTGTTTTCCGGGCGGTCGGACTCAAACTCCGTCCACTTTTTACCATTGTTAAATTTATAAAGTAAATAAGGATTGCTGGAGCCTTTTCTTAAATTTGTGAACGAAGAAAGTATTTAATAAATATATAAAAAATACGTTTTGATAAATTGTTTATCTTAGCGGAAAGGAAGTGGGCGGAGTTTAGTCCGACCGCCGTAACATCAGCGCCAATAAAACACAATATTCTCGGTAACTTGGTGAACTACAGCCAAACAACAAGAGGATCAAATATCCAGGCGAGAGTCCAGACCTGTTCTTCTACGATCGTGATTAAAACAAACACTGAAACAACTTAGAATCCAACGGAAATGACGTTAAAACTTATCTTCTTAACTTTCCTCAGAACAATTAAATGCTGAACAGTATGTAGTCTTGCAAGGCTCATTTTCATCTATATTTCAAGGAAAGAGATTAAAAAAATTTGTTAATGCTTGTAGCTTACAAATTACACATGTCTTCTGACTGAAACGAAAAGAATTACTACACAAAGGCATCACAAACCCTCAATATTACACTAAAACACGCTTTCACGAGCCGTAAAACACAATTAGAACATGGCGCGCGACATAATCAAGCAGACGGCTGAGTTACAGGAAAAGTCTGTGAAGTTCGCTTCTGATACCCTTGTTTATTTTCGTCAGAAATATTTTCTTAATTTACTATCGTAATTTACGGGACGGCAGTCTGTACATGCTACTTTTGTACATTTTCTTCCATTATTGTGTAGTCTCGTATTTTCTCATTTTTGGAGCACTGATGATATAAAAATGTTATACCTTTGTATTTATGTCAGTGCTCCAAAAATAAGAAAGTCTGTAACTATGTAATATGTAAGACGTAGTACGAAAGTATCATCCACGGACTGTTGACCCTTGATTTTCCATTTGAAAAAAAAAAAAAAAAAAAGTCTTATTTCATATTGACGATTGAGAAGAGAACTTCGGGATGTAAAACCGAGGATTGCCGAATGACGCTCCTAGCCTTTACCGACATCAGCGAAAATACGGGTAGAAAATGTTCCTTCCCAGACTATTAACATACTGACTAGGTTTCTAGTCAAGACGACGAAGAATCAGGTGCACCAACATTTCGCGGAAAAGAACGCGGGAATTATTTCCTGCGCCGCACCGTCTAGAGCGGTTATCCATGTATTGGCTTGACTTCTCGACTTGCCGCGGAAGACACCCCCCTCCCCCACAGGAGTGCCGCGGAGGCCACTTAACAGTTCTCCCGTCGTCAATAACATTCCAGGACGCCGTCCCCATTGACGGCCACCCCCCTCCCCCAACTGCCCCATCACACCTGACTCCTCCAGGGTTGACTGCAACCCCCTCCCGGCCCGCTCCGTGACTTCGCGCGCTGGTGAAGTTCACCCCCAGGGGGAGGGGGGAATTCTTTGGCCATTCATTCCGCAACAAATTTAGGTTGTCCCTTTGTGCGAGGCTTGTGGAGAGGGGTGGGAGTCGCCGGAAGTTAAGGGGAAGGCAGGGTTTATTGTGGCTCGCGGCGTGCACACCTGTGGGAAACCCACCCCCTTGTCCAGCTCTCTTGTCACGCGAGGTTCATTCACTAAGTCGTGAATGGGACAGCCCCTTTACCCCCGCCACCCCCTCACCCATGCCTTCCTTTTGACACACCCTCCCTCGTCCTGGGTTTATAATCCCGTCCTTTACTGCATCGATACTCCTACGCTGTAAAAGCAACAGAGTTTTTTTTTACCGTTCTCGCCGAAGCTTAACTCCCTTCGAAGAAGAAACCAGTGTATAAAGGTTTCTTAACTTTCAAAAGTTAACATCTATTGGCCCAGTAAAATATATTTCTAATTAATTACAAGTTCTGCTGAGTGTTCAGTTTATGGTGAACAGACTATACTCAGATCGCTTTAAGGTGGCAGGGAAATATCACTTGCCTAAAAGGAACAGAGTAACCAAGGTTTTAAAAGTGATCACTTGATCCTGAACCAACTATACTATTCTAGACTTCCTGGCAACTATGCAAGGTGAGTCGGTACAGAATGTATTAATGTCGTGGGTGATGACTTTTAAAAGTATAAGTCGAAAATGTGTTTGTAGTTTATCCGTGACTTTATAATTAAAATTCTATAAATGAAAGAGGAAAACTACTTGATGTCAAGCAACGTTTGGTCAGTGATTCAAAAATTATCTTCCTTCTCCCGTTGAGCGCGCTGGAACTTGTTAGTTGGACTGATGTTCTTTGCATTTCTACCTTCGCAAAATGTCTTCATATACTGACTGTGTTGTTTCTTGCGTTCTTCTGACAATTTCTTGTCACTTTTAACTTTAGGGTTTTCTGTAAATTTGTGATTAGAAATTTATGTTCCAAAAGCTGTACTATTAAGGCTCAGCATACATTGACTTAAATATTTTTCGCTCTTATGAAATTCTGAGAAGAAAAGTGTGAAATTTGTCATTACAAAATCAATTCTATTTACCTCGAGCTACAATAAAAGCATCGCAGTTGAACTTTTAACGTATATTTAAAACGTAATCAGTCGAGCAAATTAAGAATATAAAAATATTTCTCTGCTAATTACGGTTTCCTACACGTTCAAAATTCAACTGCGATGTGGACCGGACTTGTGAGCCGTGTTGTAGCGTTGTATGGAAAGTATTTTTTCTTGTTTAACTATTAAAAATGTTTCCAGTGCGTTTATCTACGAAAAGAAGACACACTTCAAACGGTGTCCCTATGATTTAAAAATGCCGTCTTCTTGTTTTAAAGCGTTGTTCCCAAAACCGTCAAAAGTGCTACAAATAGCTTTTTCACGTTGCTGTAGCTGAGAAAATATCGACCGTGATCGTAAAAATAAGACATAGAATCCTGTATTGGACATTGCCACAAATTTTCCACAAATAAAACAACAGGGTCATCGCTTGAAGTCCCATTGAAAAACACATTCTACGTAAACACTGCGCGCTGGTTTAGTCCTTCGCGCTTAGAGGCGATGATGTGTTTGACAGACGTGTTATGTTTGACTTATCGTCTTCCCTTTTTCCGTGCCTCGAACGTAAAGGGAAAGCTACCGTCCACTTATTCTTAAGTAGGATGTCTCCTTTTATGTTTATTTATTTGAGTTCCTCCTTTGTCTTTTTCTTGGGGCGAAGAGATTTCTAGGACCATCTTCTCCGCATTATGTTTCCTAGCCCCCAGAATCCGATGATCGGGAAATACCAGATTAGATGCGTTGCTCTGATAGCATATGTTCTGTCTTCAAACAAATTGTCGTCCTATAGCCTACTATCGTTCTTGTTTCGTTAATACAGTTTGATCCATCCGGTAAATGCTTTGTTTCGTAGTTGTTTCGAGAAATCTACTTCCTTTCCTTAATCGACAATTTTTGAAAATTCTTATTTGATCAACATTACGTATCTGATCTTTTAAATTATATCCTAAAATTCTTTGCAGTAATTTTATTTGTGAGGATTCAATTTGCCTTTTGTTTCATTGCTTTATAAACAATTTTTAATTCTCACTACCATACGTCAGAAGCCAAATTGCTAATACTTAATAGAATCTTAAAATGGATTTTACCTTGGTTAAATTTTTATGTTTCCTAAAAAGTACCACCCATATAAATTGAAGATGCACAGTATGATGATCTGAAACTTCATCCTCATTTTACGAAATTAAACGTTCAAAATAATAAAACCGTTAACTTCATTAACGCGTATTTACAGTAAAATGTAAACTACAATAAGTGAACAAAGCTAATCTTTCCCTAAATTTAAATACAAACTTTTTTTTAATATTCGAAAAAAGGGGAGAGAAATGCGTGTATCCAACGAAATACAATTTACAGTGTGTTTGTATTTAATGTGACACTTCTGAGAGGATAAATATATTTTACAGCTACAATCCAGGACGCATTGCAAAAAATATCACAATTGCTAGAAAAATAAATTATCATGAGCTGTCAAAAATCCAACGAACTGCTACAGGAACAACGACGCTTTATTGTACTGACAGAAAATCAATACGAGAGCAGTTTTGTACAGACAGATGCTTTCGTTTCACATCTGATAATTCATTTATCATCCCGCCCAAAATACTGAGTGGATGACAATTAATTCTATTTGATTGTCAGTTTTTTTTTCCACAAAGCGGCTGATCGCTGCGAAAGGAGGAGTAACCAACAGTCATGTCATAAAATTTTAGCAATTCGTTGTGAGCAAGTTATGAAACTATCAAAGCAATACTGTAATATTCTATTATATGACGTCACATTAAAAAACTTTTTCAAAATAAGTGCGAGTCCTGCTGCGGATTAAACAAGTACAGAAGAATACTGATAAAATTGTTTTTTAGCTATTTTGGAGCTCTTCGAAACAGAGTTTGTAACAGTGTTTGTAATTAGCGGGCGTTCAATTGGGGAAAATTGTGATTTTATATTTGAATGAATCAGTGTTCGTTTTGTAGACGTTACTTGGGAGAACATAACATGTTACTCTTACAAAACATTAGTTCAATCAGTTTTCCCATAATGCCATTTCATAGTCAAAGTCTGCATGTTTTTAGTTCTTAGAAGCCGCAAAACCAAATACCATAATAAAATTTAAAAATTCACTCTGAAACGTCATGTCTAGGGCTGCTGCTTGACATGTATTAAAATGTTACAATATATTTATGTATTTAAAAAAGTCTGATATTGTGAATTTTTTTCCTCTTTTATGGATTTTTTCAAATACAAAAAAAAAATTGCAACGTGCAAATTTTGACTTTGAAATGCCATTAAGGAAAACCTGATTTAGCTAAATTTCTTTCGTAACAGGAAAATTTACTCCCATGTAACGTCTACAAAACTATTTCCTACAAATATAAAATTATGATTTTCTTCACTTGAACATCCTTAGCAAAGACATTCTGTACTTTTCCAAAGTATGTTTTCTTTCAGTACCTTAGAACAATGGCCATATGTGCCTGAAGAGAGGCAACATTTTTTGTGTGGCCTAGTGTACATGCAGGGCAACCAAGAGCTACCCAGTTTAACTAAAAGTGAAACAGGATGACAGAGAGTAACTCAAGGCGACACAGGATGACAGGATAACTCCGGTTAACTCAATGCAACTCAGTGCATTTCAGGTCAACTCAAGGCATACTAGAACCTTTTAAATCAACTCAGAACTTAACTGGACAACTCAAAACAACGAAGATCTTAGTGAAAAGAAGTACCACTTTGTGCAATAAAGCGCAATTTAGTGCAACAAAGAGTAACTTACTGCAATTAACAGCAACATTGAGCAATAAAGTGCACTTTAGTGCAATAAAGGGCAAATTAGTGCAAGAAAGTGCAACTTAATTCAAGAAAGTGCAAGAAAGAGCAACATAGTGCAATAAAGTGCAACATAGTGCAGGAAAGTGTAACTTCGTGCAAAAAAGTGCAACTTAGTGCAAGAATGTGCTCCTTATTGAAATAAAGCACAAATTAGTGCAACCTATTGCAGCTTAGAGCAACATAATGCAGCTTAGTGCGACTCAGTGCATCTAACTAAATTATGGCCTTATGTTAGGTTGGGTTGTGTTAGGTTAGGTTATGTTAGGTTAGGCTGGGTTAGGTTTTGTTAGATTGCAATAGGTTATGTTGGGTTAGGTTAGGTTGAGTTGGGTTAGCTTAGGTTGGGTTAGGTTAAGTTGGGTTAGGTTAGGTTGGGTTAGGTTAGGTTAGGTTGGGTTAGGTTAGGTTAGTTTGGGTTTGGTTAAGTTAGGTTGAGTTAGGTAAGGTGTAGTTAGGTAAGGTTGAGTTAGGTTAGGTTGAGTTAGGTTAGGTTGTGTTAGGTTAGGTGTGGTTAAGTTAGATTGGTTTAGGTTAGGTTGGGTTAGGTTAAGTTGGGTTAGTTTGGGTTTAGTAAGGTTGGTTTGGGTTAGGTTAGTTTGCGTTAGATTAGGTTGGTTTAGGTTAGGTTAGATTGGGTTAGGTTAGGTTGGTTTATCTTAGGTTGTGTTCGGTTAATTTTAGTTTTGTTACGATATGTTGTGATGTGTTAGGTTTCATTTGGTTACGATTGTTGTGGTACGTAAGATCTGGTTAGGTTATTTTGGTTTGGTTAGGTTATGTTGTGTTCGGTTATGGTGAGGTAGAGTTAGGGTACGTTGTTAAGTTAGGCTTTGTGTTATGCATTGTTGTATTAGGTTAGGACAGGTACAGTTGGTTTTGGTTATGTGTTAATGTGCTAGTTTGTTTGGGGATGGGTTAGATTATGTTAGTTTAAATTGTTTAATATTACATTGTATTAGGTGAGGGTGGGTTAGTCTAGTTTAAGTTGGCTTACGTTAGTTTGGGATAAGCTAGGTAAAGTTTCGTTAGGTTTTGTTTTGGTTATGTTAGTTTGGTTTCGGTTAGGTTGGGTAATGTTTCTAATTAAGTAAGTCATATACACTCCTGCCATAATATTTCTTGTAATGACAATTAGAGTACTTTAAAAATAACTAAGCATCTCCTCTCCACGTTACAGGATCACATCAGCAATTATTACATATCATTAGGAAGGGTCCATTCTTGTTTTCATTGAGAAGATTTCTGCCTGTGTTTGTTTCAGTGCCTAGTGTGCTTTCTGCAGCTCTCCACGGTCAGTGATTGGCTTCTGTTATATGTTACGTTTCACTACAAATCACTGACGTGTGATATCGCATTGGTACAGTCAAATGAGAATTGTTTTTCTACAAAGACACGCTGCTAATAACAATGAATCCAAACTGCAGAGGTATACGCAAAACACTGAATTTTTTCCGCAAAAACCAGTTCATATTTAGAAACAAATTCAATAAAAGCGTAACACGCGCCTTAGAGTGATTGCGTTAACACTAGTGGAAGCTTTCACCCATTAACACTACTGGACACCTAAGATACGTCAGCCTATAAGTATAGGAGCATGTATGTAAAACATACCTACAAATTTTAACAGGTGTTTGCTGAGGAGAAAATAGTATGTTTGATGCAGGGAACCCATGGTTCAGCTCACATAGGAAACGTTTAATACGCTTTCAAAGTTCGAGAAGTTATGAACATTTTTTGTAATATAAAGGAAACTACTTCCTTGACAGAAACAAATTTCAGGTTACGAAATAGTTTTACTGAAATCAATAATAACGTTTAACATTTAACACACCTCAGTCACGTTGAAATGGAGTGGCACTACCTTTATTTCTTTGAAAAACGTATTTGAAAGTAAAAAGTTCCTATTTTTATCAAACATAATTAAATGGCAGGAAATTTAGAAAAGTAAGTGTCTCTCGCAAACACTGCCTAACGTTCGTCCTTTGAGTGCAATCATTAAATGTTTGATTTCACAGAGAAGCGCTATTGCCTGCCATGTATGCAACAAGGAATTATTGACCGTGTACCGAATTGTAATTAGTGCTGTGACACCGTGTGTGGTAAATATTAGCGAGGCGCATAAATAACATACTAGGTGTGATTGTCCCACTTTAACAAGAAATAAAATATGACATTAAATTGAAGTCTGCACTAGCCATGACATTTTGCGCCATCATAAAAAGTCTACAACATATGTTCAAATTGCCAACCCCCTCCCCTATTTCGTTACAACATATGAGTCGGCGTATCAATGACTGGCGCACTTTTTTGAAAACACTTGGTGTGTCTTTAATTTTGTCACAGGCAGCCATTATCCTAGCTAGCAGATCTTTATCTGACTCAATGGGTGTGTCGTACACCAGAGCCTTGACGAAGCCCCACTGGAAAATGTCGAGTGGATTAAGGTCCGGGGAGCGTGCTGGCCGCGCAATAGGCCCACCTCTTCCAATCCACTGTGCTGGAAATGCCATGTTGAGATGATTACGTACAGCTCTTCTGTAATGTGGAAGGGCACCGTCGCGTTGAAACCACACATGTTGCTGAACCACAAGCGGAACATTCTGGAGGAACTCTGGCAATGTCAGTTGCAGGAACTGGCAGTGCATGAGTCCATTCAATATTCGCGGCATCAAGTAGGGCCCAATGAGATGATTACCGACGATACCCGCCCATATGTTCACAGAAAACCGTTGCTGGTTCGCTACTATGGCAGTTGCACGAGGATTGGCGTCGTTCCACATGTGACTGTCCCTGCTGTTACAGTAATCATCTCGCGTAAATGTCGCTTCATCAGTAAACAATACGATAGACGTAAATTCTGGAAATTCTGTGCACTGATGCAGGAACCACTGCGAAAAAGCACGTCGAGGAGCAAAACCTTGTGGTAACAATGCTTGGACCTTTCGCAAGCGGTAGGCACGTAGCAGTTGCTCGTGCATAACACGCCATACAGTGGAATGGGACACGCCCACTCCATGCGCAATGGCTAGAGACTGGAAAAACTAGCGGCTTCAGTGACCTGTAGGCTAGCCTCCAAGAAAATATGTTACCTCGAAAAAGCAACAGATGTTCATTAACTGATAGTTGATACAGTTGTATGGGGCACGTTAAGGTATATTGGATAAATTGTTATAATTGGCTCAGAGACTTTCAGGGGATGTCAAATAAGTCAAAGGGCAGTTGCGAAAGTGACACAAACTTATAGTTGCCGGAATTCTAGATTGTGCGTAAAATAAAACACGAATTTTTCAGGTATCTAGCAATGGCACAGGTGTCTGTACGAGTTTTTCCTCCACAAGGTTGAGAACTTCTTCATCCACATTTAGTGTACGTACATTCCTTGTGTGATCAGCGCCAGCTCGCGTCTTGAATATGTTTGTTTCACGCAGTCTCTGGGTGACAGTTGTGAAGGTCATGTGACGAGGTTGCTCCACAGCCGGATTTATGCACCTAGGCCCTTGAGTCTCAGTGCTCCTGCAGCCTCTCTTTGCCATCCTTCCTTACCAACTAACGCCCTGTTCCTATTTCTAACACCACACTATTATTAATTACTCTTCCCGATTTTGTTGCGAAAAGAATTTTGCAACATTTTGTTTCATTGTCTTGCGTGCACAACGGTAGCTGTGCTTCACGGTTATTAGCATTGTGTCTTTGTTCAGACACATCCCTCATTTGACTGCACCAATAACAATGAAGCTATTGTGACTCAACACGAATGTTATTTGACAGTAGAACCTTAAGTCAAGCGAAGGTATAAACGTCCAATCACTGACCAGGAATCAGAGATGCAACTGTGAACATAAGGCATTCAAACCGAATGGTGGAAAAATCTTTTCGCCATAAAATCGTGGCTCTAGCTATGTATAATAACAATAAACGTGATTACTTAAAAATTATTTAGCTTAACCTAACACAGTTATTTGAAAATTGATGTTGACAATAGATTAGATATATCTAATAGAGAGAGCTTTAGTCAACTACATGAACATTGAAAACATTACAAATTTTTTTACTGGTCACCGTATTGACACTTTTAAAAACAGTGATGGAAAATTCCCCACATATCCTTGTCGATAAAAGCGCGTCTCAGTGGAAGATGCACCGTAGGCCCGGGTCTAGTGGTAAATCCCGCCCTGGTTGCCTCCGCGCTGGGAATCTATTGTGATACAATCGTGCAGCAGCTCGGCATTACCTTTCACTTCTGTCATTTCTGCGTTGGTGTACTGTACGTTGCTATGTCGACTTGTAGCACAGTTCATGCTATGTACGTACATAGGTTCGTTATCATATAAAAATGAATGTGTGTCTGTCAGTGTACCGTACGCGCTTCTATTCCAGTTCATCCGTGCGTGTGCCGTGAAGGTTTCTGGCAAAAAAAATGTCCAAACTTTGGAGGGCGGGGGAACAAATAGAGGTACACAAAATTTTTGCACATAAAAATACTTCGTCGATTCGTTGTGTGTACGTCCGCGATTGTTCTGAAAAAATTTTGGGTAAAAGGGCAAAAAGGGGCAAAGGGATTGCAACGCATGTCAGGACAGCTAATAAAAAAATTACACCAATACAAAGTTTAATTCCACTACAGGTTAGAAAAATCAATGTTATAAGTTTGGCACAGGAAAAATTTCTGCCACTTGAGCGCTGGTGTCGGTAATGGACGCAAACTGACCAATCACAGAACTTTCCTGAATTTTGAGTAACGTAAAGTTGATGAACTTAAAACGCGAAATTGGTTACGTTTCCCTTTGACATTAAGATAAATTTCTTCTGTCATTTCCAAGCCTGTTTATAATTAATTTTACTACTGTTGCGTATTTCTCTGGTCCCTTAGCGATGACAGTGATACTAACAGTAGAAATATTCCTGTGCCAAACTTGCACATAAGAAAACACATTTTCTTTCTAACCTGTAGCAGAATCAACCTTACCAACTTGTACGTTTCTGCCGCTACTCCGGCTGACTGCAAGGTCGCAATTCTCTAAGGACCAAGAAGACCAGGTACCGGGCAGGAGGTGTGACAACTATGCGGACAATGGTCACCTCAGGGACTACTTCTTGTCACGGCACATCAGCGCGACGAATTGCGCGCGTGACCGTGACGAAACTTTGTTCAGTCGGAGAACACACTGCTAACATTCTGCAGCTGTCCTTCCCTTGCTATATTTTTGGGTTGATAAGAGTTTTTCTCAATGTTGGGCAAACTCTGGCGCTCAGAACACCTCGCTGATATCTAGAGATAGTAAATTTCTCGAAAATATTTTTGCCCCACTTTGTTCCAGTGCCTTACGTGCGCACCTGCATCTCTGCTATTTGGCCAGTGATTGGATGCCGTAACACCCAGGGTGTGGAGGTTAAACCCGCAAATCACAGACGCGATGTGGCAGTTATCCGTGTACTGATTGGCACAGTCAAATGAATAACGACTCTGCACAAAAACACTCTGTCAATAGCCATGAAATTGAGCTGCAGGTGTGCACGTAAGGCACTGAAACAAAGTGGGGCAAAAATATTTTCGCCAAAAATCCCTGTCCCTACGCTGCTGTGGTGGTTAGAGAGCTCTCCTCCCTCCAAGGTAAGCTGGGTTTGATTCCCAGCGAGGTCGTCCCGAATTTTCGTACGTGGGAATCGTACTGGACAATGCCGTTGGTTGGCGGGTATTCTCGGCGATTTCCCGTTCTTCCCGCACATTCATTCCTGCCCTGCTCCACCATCACCTCACCAACGCTAATGTCCTAGATATTAAGGTGGCATAGCTTCGGCCGTAACAAGACTATTCATAAATTGTTCACCAAGTATAACTGATGTTTACTTAGGAACAGGAAACAGGATTTTAATTCAAAAACGTTACAAGTGTGGATACCCAAAAAAGTTAACCGCGTATTTTCTAGTTGCCGAAAACACCGTAAATGGGTTTCTTGCGGCCCTTATTAAGGTATGCAAATCTTGGAGCAGAATCTTTTAAAAAGTATTGTGTGTACAATATACATTTGTCTTTAGTTTATGTCATAAGATTTTAGGGTTGTCGGCGAGAAGACTGCACACCAGTTCAGTGACTTGCACCTAGAGTCTAGCTTCAGGCGGGATGCGTGTGCTGTGTACTCCTTACTGCTTCAACACTTCTAGACCTCGAACACGCAAAATACGGTCACCCAGGCAGCCACCTTAAGGTTGTCCAAGTGCGATAAAATAGTAATTTTATATTTTTATGAAATATTGTTAGTTTTGTAGACGAAATATGTGAGTACATTTTACTCTTACAAAACAATTTTAGCTCTCGTAGTTTTCTCATAGCGGTGCGTCAAAGTCAAAATTTGCATGTTATGCTGCCATGCAAATAGTGTAAATGAAATAATTCACAAAAGTTTCAAAATGGCGGCTACTGATCCATCTTAAGACGGCCGTCTACTGGCTGTGTGTTAGTGTGAGTGAGGCACGGTGCCAAGGGCGATGTTGACCGGCTCATCTGGTGCGGTATAACCTCTACCGTAAGACACTGAAACGGCGTAGATCACTCACCTGACTGACATTTTTTATAGGTTTTTCAGATATAACACGATGAAAAGCTGTTTCTAGCAATTTTGAGGAGCTCCGAAATGATTTTTCTAATTGACGTGATGTTTTAAAACGTACCTTTTGAAGTGTATTTTATTTTCGTACATCGACACAACGGGCACATGTAGAATACGTCTGATAAAAATTACTTATTTACGAACACGCAGCAACGCATTTTAAGCGCATGTTAGGCGGTGCCCTTAAGCTCTAACGAAAAAGGTTTACACTTCACCAATTCCACTGCAGTTTGGTTTTCTCAGTCAGCTTACTGATGTTTATCCAGCGAGGAGACGTCGGGGGGAAACAACAGCGGCTCGCTGGTAGGAAGAATTGTTTCGTGACGTCATCGCCGAGGTTAGGGGAGGGGGAAGGACGGTGGCAATCTCGTCGTCGCGACGACGTAGGGGCTCTCAGACATCCGTCAGGCGCGCGCACTCGCAGGCAGACAAATGACGGGGATGAAGGAACTTTCCTCGCGAGCTTCGGTCGTAGCCGGGGTTAGCGCAGCCTCCCCGCATCTCTTACTTTAAACCTATCATTTCCCGACAAACACACAGATTCTCCTCGCGGCACAGTGGCTCATGCGACGTCTAGGAGTCTCTCTGTCGGACCGCTACCATCATGTGCTCACACAAGAACTTTTTGCCTACAGATGATTCGGGATTAAGAGCTGCGAAACTATTATTTCAATATAAATAAAATAGCGCGTAAAGGATAAACTGTGGACGTCACATTTATCAAAATAATTAACAAGTTTAAAATGTGTATTTCGTTGGATTTTATATATATAAAAACAAAAAATTAAATATTTTGTATTTAATAAAAAATGCTGAATTTTGAAATTAAAATTTAAAAAATTCACAAAGTTTTTAAAAATGCAAAAATATATTTTTTTTATTTTTAAATGTGTCAAATCACAGTCTACAACATTGTAATACACTGTGAATTTTTTCGGGTTGGTATGTCAGTTGGTGTTAGTGGCGTACATAAAACCGTATTAAAGTGCAAATTTTGACGTTTACGACTCATTACGCAAAAACTATGAGAGATACAAAAATTTCCTAAGAGGAAGATTTAACACAATTTAGGTCTAGAATAAGAAAAAAAATATCTGGCACAAATATAAAAATAATCAAAGACTGAAACTGAGGCGAGCCGTGCCCTTAAGGCCGCGGTAACACTATATACAGAGCTACTTCACTTAAACATGTCCATCTTTATACAGCGGTTACACGAGCTACGAACTAGTTCATGCCTAGTCTCTTCTCGTTCTAAGTAAACTACTTCCATACGTAGTTTTGAATGTCATATCTTCAATTAACAGCATGTGTGTAAAAAACGTGACTGATTTTTGGTGAGACATTTTGCAACATGTTGGTGAAATAAAGTTGCAGGTTTATGGTGTTTTAGTTTTATACACCAGTATAACTGCAGTTAAATGGAATGTGATAGTTAAAAATTGACTAATTATATGTGTAGATGTGATGATAATGGAATACGGCATTTTAGGTTCAGATTTTGATGAGGTTTAGAAAATTCAATAATTTTATTCGGTTCAGGCGTGTAACTTCGCAGACGTGTTCAGATTTAAGGAATGTGTTCAACCAAACAAGTTAACAACCTGTAGAGTAACCGTGGCCAGAGTGACCACTTTTGAAATCCTAGTTAAATTATTTCTGTTCAGGTAAGCCGTAGCTAGGGGCAGGGAGTTTTCGCGATAGGATTTTGCACCACTTTGTTCCATTGCGATATGTACACACCTTCAACTCTTACTCATGGTTATTAGCTGTCATTCATTTGACTGTGCCTCTCAGAACAAGGTAACTGCGACACAACGTCTGTGATTAGCGGGTAGAACCTCACTATACTGACAGTTAAAAACATCCGCTCATTGGCCACGAAGCAGAGATATAGGTGTACACGTAAGGCATTGCAACAAACTGGTGCAAAATTATTTTCGCGAAACTTTTTGTCTCTAGTCATAGTTTCCTGCCACTTTTTAATGCAATTAAATCAACCTAAGTAACTGTCAAAGTGTATAGACTGTAAACTATTCTACAGCCATCGTCTGAGGTCGAAGCAAATAATACTTTTTAGTTGTTATTCTAGACAATATGGTCTTCGAAAATGTTTACTTTATTGCGAACTACCTATATGGACATGTACAGTATACTCTTCGTAGGAAATTGTGACAGCCTAACTCAACTCACACGCAACCTTTAGGTTTTGCAAAGTTATTGAAAATGGCGTGTAATGTAACTATGATTTTTTTAAATTATTTTCACTGTTATTTTCAAAATTATTATTATTATTTTAAGATGAAGCTGTACACCTCGTTTGTAAAAATACTTTTTGTTTTAAGAAATAGAAGCTGTGATGAATTTTCAGCAATATTAACTACTAGAAACATTTCATTTTACGATTATTATATTATTATATTAAATTGTTACTAGGGTTTGTTTAGTCTTTGTTACATGACGAGAACTTCTTATTACCCAAAATTTTAAATTAGCTTAATTATTTCATAACTTCTGTTTAATGTTTCGGAAATAACGTGTGTATTGAAAGGCAAGTTAATTATTACTATTTACTCATGATAGTAATTAGCGGTAAGACCTATTAAAATATTTTAAAATAAATCTTGCCAAACTTTGGATAAATAGAAATTAAGAAAAATTCAACACGATTAGTTACACGTGCTCTTAGGAAACGGTAAAGTTTGACCTCGTGACCCAGGTAACGATTTTTTATTCAGTAGAACGTAATGCGTAACACGACCGCATGAATGACCATGTAACATGGTGACGAAAAAATTGTCTACCATTAGAATTTCACCGCTATGTTTTTGTGTAGAGGATTTGTTCAAATGCGTTTTTTTTTTTCGGTGTAGCGTAGGTCATGAAAACAATTAGGCCTAACATTGTTTAATAATATAGTCGTTTCTTTCATTGCCGTTATCAATAACTTCCAAGAAAAACAACCCGAAATCTAAAATCGTATTTCAAAGGCAGATATCCCCTTTACTATCTGAGCTAGACAATATAAACGAGAGTATATAATTGTTGCCATTTTACACAAGGGTTCACTTTCCGAAATATTTTGAGTTAGTTGCCGAACAAGCATCACAGGTCATGTTGGAACGGCTGGATTTTTTAAAACGCATTTACTTAGAATATACTAACTGTCCCGGCATGCGTTGCAATGCCTAATTAATTGTTTGGATAGCCCTTTCTGTGCTTCAACCTCGTTTTACACCCCCACCTTCCTCCAATTCTTTTTTCTGCAGAAACCTACTCGGGCACACGCATAACAATACACCAAAGTTATTTTGAAATATTTATATATATAATATATAGGAAGGCATACTGTGGAAATGATCGACATTACGTTACAACCAAACGTACATATATACATACACACATACGCACACACACACACACCAACACCTATATGTGTGTGTGTGTGTGTGTGTGTGTGTGCGTACAGCATCATAAATCCTTAACGTCGAACCAATAATTCTGACGTAATTAGGAAAATATATTTTAAAGGCATAAACAGTCATCACGTAACGAATAATGTCAAAGCACTTAATTTCAAAAAAACTTGTTAGTAACACAAGTATTAGTGTTCATATCCCCGGAAATAATACTACAACAGCAAAACTGTTTAGTATTTGTGAAATTCATAAACAACTTGGAGACAGCAAGAATTGTTTATTGTTTGCTCATACAGCCACTGGTTATGACGCCACTTCTGACATTTCCCGTAAAGGAAAGAAGAAAGCTTGGAAGCTTTCGGAACAAAATCCACACCTCTGAAACATTGGTTCTCATTGCTTACTAACCCATCTGCTACTGCAAAAAGAAATTACTGCTCTCGGCGAGGAATACATTATCCACATGTAGTCTAAACTGCAGAGAAAATTTCTGCCCTGAATGAACTTACACTGAAAAAAAAATACTTATTAGTAACCACAAAATATTTTGTTACGATGGACCTTAACCAAATTTTTTTGTAGTGACCACAAAAAATTTTTGCTGTCTCCAATAAAGTTTTGCAATGACTACAAAAAAATGTTGTAACCACTTCTAAATTATTTTGTGAGGTCCACATTTTGTAGCCACCACAAAACGGTTTTTTCTATATAGTGGGCAACTGTATGCTCTAACTGTGGTCCGACAAACTGTGAGAGCTACCATCGAACTGGTGAACCTTCCCTTAATAAGTGCCACTAACTTACAACTCTCGCTCAGGATATATTTGCAAGTACGATAATTCGTATTATACAGATCTGTATCTACAACAAATTTTATTGGTAAACCTTACCAACTAATCATACATTACAAATTAAAGAAATGTTTTGAACATACGCCATTGCAGCAAATGGTGCGTCACAGAAAACTAGAGCATACACACAAACGGACAAGTAAACAAACAAAAGGTCTTTGTTTGCAACTGGCAGACGAAAGTAAACATTTACAATTCCACAAGGAATTCAGTCATTGGTTTATAAGAAAATAACGCAAACGAGCACCAAGCACCAAAAAAAAAAAAAAAAAAAACGAACCAAAGAAAAAACAAATAACTCAGATTATTGCACAAATGGAATCTCATCAGTAAGTACGAAACAACATACAAAAAATAACAACATACCGACAAAACAAAACGAGCGACAAAAAACTGTGTGCAACACAGACACCTTGAAAACGCGAACGACAAACGAATAACACCATAACTGTGGACAGAAAGACAAAGGAAAAAAAACAGACGAACACAATGGTTTCCTTGCGACGAGACAAAATTAATTGTCTCTGCATTACAGGTCCATTACTGACTGGGCAAGCACCAACTAGCTGGGGATGGTGTGAGGTTCAACAGACTCTTCATCCGACCAGCAGTGACTTGCCACCAGCTCCAGATGATCTTATATATCTCATCTCACGTGCATGTAGATCTGAGTGTGGATCAAAGTGCTCCTACTGCATTGCTGGCATTCCGTACTCTATGATCTGCAGTGCTGTACAGGTAGAAGTTGTTGGAATGTAGCTGAGGACTTCAGTGACAACCAGGGTCATGTGTAGTTGGAGTTATATGACCAAAATATTTATTTGTGTGTTATTGTTTCTTGTTAATATATATTTATTAGGCCTATGGCGCCAACAATTATTTTGATACTTGCATGGCATTACAAATGTAAACCTGTATGAAAGATATCTGCACAAAATAGAACATCGTACGAGATGTTGTCTTTTGATAAGCAGGAGCATAACGTAAATATTATTACTGCAGTAAATAATTAAACAAAATGTTAAAAACTACTTACACAGTAAAGCAATGCTGATTATATGTTTTACTAGGACAATGGCTCGATAGAAGCACCAAAAGCGGAACATTGTTCAGAGGAAATGTCACTCCACCTTCGCTGCCAGCCATGTATTTATGTGTAAACTAGCTGCCCCGACAAACGTTGTTTTGTCACATAAATAACTTATTGTAAGCGTGCAAGGATGTGGTATATAAGTGGAAGAGGTCTAATAATAAAGAAATTAATAAATAATAATAATAGAGCAGCGACACCTGGTGGGGATAGACTGGTATCAGCTCGTGGGGATAACTGATCAATTATCACTTACACAGTTATCGACCGGGTTCTGAAATTACTAAACAATAGCACTTAGGAGCATAAAAAATAGATAAAAACCTATTCGCAGACCTACCAAATGTAAATACAAAATTTCATTGAAACCGGTTAAGCCGTTTCGGAGGAGTATGGAAACAAACACTGTGACACAAGAATTTTATGTATTAAATTTTCATATTTACTTTTTTTTTTCGAAATTCCTTTTAATATTGCCCTAAAACTCCTGGACTGTATTCTCTTTAATTTTATAGACAGGATGTGTCAGTTTCATGTGGTGGCACATACGCTGTCGTCCGATTTCATAGCGACGACAAAGTTTTACGATATGACTGCTTTTACGATTTGAGACTTATATGTGGCAGCTAAAGTAAAGTTATGGCTGCGTGAAAGATGTCAGATATAAATTAAAAGCCGTGGCCTTGAAAATGTAAAGAAGTCGTGGCTATGATTATTACGTGACTCTTATTCGCTAGTAAAATTTATTATACAAATAAAATACTTTTTTTTACAGTGCTCGTGTTCTTCTCTGAAATTTTATCGAAATAATAAACTGAAGCATTATTTAGATTTCCCGTGCATTTTGATATTCTGTCTCGAATTATGAGATTCGGTTCTCCGAAAGTAAGATACGATATCATAAATCTGGCTATTAGTATGGTTTTTTGATTACGATATTTTTTATTAAAAAAAAAGTTAACACTAACATGAAAATATGTAACGATTTAATCGATAGCACTGTTAGCTGTGAAACAGTGGGTTACGTTTGGCGTAAACGAACTTTGGAATTGGAATAATTTGTCAATATACGTATGTGTGTTTTTAACGAAATAAATAAGAAACATTTTATTTTTCGATCTTCACTAAGGCCATGCCAGAAAGTTTTACAATGACTTCGATAATACTTTTTCAAAACAACCTAATGTCGATATCGAAGAATCGCTGCATTAATTTAACACTATTGGTTTTCGTAGTAATAAACGCCATGGTTTTTTATATTTGTATCCAGAGTATTTCAAATCTTTATGTAAAAGAAAATCTAAATAAATTAAAATATTACATTACTTTGCAAAAGAATACATATATACAGTGTGTTTGACTACACTCTACCCGAATTTTTCAAGGCATTGCGTTAAAATCATAAGTGCCTTGTTCCAACGTATTTTTTTATGGCCTCAATACTTGTCTATTCAGAAACTAATGATGAATTCAGCGTTTTAAGTTTAATGATATAAGTCGAGTAATGTTCATTAAACCGGGATGGTAGACAGTTAATAGTTGTATGGTTCCTAAGAATTTCTTGCCATTCTAGTATTATAAAAGCAGATACCAACTGGCCAATCCAATCGTGAAATTGGAAAGTATCATTATTTCATTACAGAAAACAACACACTGCTTCGATGATGCTGAAATTGCTATAACATTGGTTAGGAAATACACAAGCTCAACAAACACAGAACATCAGTTGCTTAGGAAAAAATGGACTGTCCATTGTCCAGTCAAACTGTTTTTAATCTTACCTGCTTGCGTTAAGGGTATGGTCACGAGTTTCTTCATGTTTGACGATAATTATTTTTAAAACATAAATGATAGTCGATATCGTAAAATCGCTACGTAACTTTGTTATAACTAGTTTTAACTGTGTACTCTGATTTTGTTGAGACTGAAGATAGCATGACAATGGCTAATTAGTTAATGAAAAGAGATTTCCTTTTAACTGATAAAGCTAAAATATTCATACAGTTTGTCTCGAAAAATTACATTACATAGTAAAACCAATTTGCAATAATGTTACAAAGCAAATTTCCGATATCGACTCTCGTATGTGTTTTAACAAATAATTCTCTCGAAAGCCGAGAAACTCGAGCCCATGCCCTTAAGCGCCTGTCATACTATCAAATGTTTCCTTCCAATCGCTTCAAATAATGGTCAAATATAATTGGATGGTAGTGACGTTACAAAAAAATCCTGATCCAGTTGTGCCTACGATCACGTGACCCCTTACGTGGACAATGTGGAGGACGTGTATATGTAGCCAACGTATATGCTTGTTTGTATTTGTTTACTGTTTTATACGAAACCTTCCCAGATCGTAGAATTGCTCTCTACTGTATGCCATGTAATAACTACGTCGATGGCTTCATCTATGTGTAAATCTATTATAATATATCTGCCAAGGTTACTAGCAGCAGCCTAGTGATTTTCTTCAGGAGTTGGACACATTGTTGTACACTAAAACTGTTAATATGTTCTCCAGCAAGCTAGCAGTTTTAAGACAGATTCTCTATGCTCATCCTACATAACAATTGTTGTATAGGTGGTTCATTATAAGTTAGCACTTTTAAAACTTAGTTACTTATTTCTTTTTAGAAAACATTTTAATCCTGCCACTTTTAACACGTGTATAGTAACTTAAGTAGCAAACGAAGAGTGTACTCACTTTAAGGGCTTTCGCGTGGCAAAAATTCATTATTTTATATTTGCATGGCGTTGTGATCGCTTTATAGACAAAATTTATCACTTGTACAAATTTTTTTACCTCTTATAGTTTTTCCATAGTGACATGACAAAGTCAAAATTTGCAAGTTACGGGAACATGGTAATAACGAAAACCAAGTGTCTTATTCGAATGGAATTATTTACACTGAAATTAGATATCATGGGCAATATGCTAATGTATTTAAATACACATAATGAGATTCCTTTGTATTTAAAAAAACGTGAAAATGATGACAATTTACTTCATGTATGGCAATTTACAAATAATACGAAAGGACTGTTGTGTTTTATATGTATATTTTGGCACATGGCCCATAACATCTCTTTTAAGTATAAACAATTTTATTCGAGTAAGACACTTGGTTTTTGTTGTTACTCTGTTCCAGTAACTTGCGAATTCTGACTTTGGCATGCTGCTATGGATAAAACTGTGAGAGCTAAAAAAATTTTACAAGCGTAAAATATAGTCACAAGATACGTCTATAAAACGAAGGCTATGTCCTGCAAATATAAAATTATGTATTTTTGCCACGTGAACGCCCTTAACGCGAAGAACCTATATGAGCATGCCAGATAATACTGACAACAAAACAGGACTCTTATCAATATTTTAACACACGTATGATAACTATGACTGTAGTTATCTTTCAGTGTTTTGTCCAACGGATGCAGCTACAGTAGAGTATCTTGGCAGACCTAGTGCGAGTTGGTCGCTTTCTGCACGCAGCTGCCCTGAGAGTATATTTCGCGATATAAAAACCTCCCCGCAGTTATAAATGACTGCTGTCTAAAAATCTGCTTTGCAAGACAGCCTTGCGACGCATGCGCGAAATTTGTTTGCCTTGAGCAGCACCAGATGGCTCGTTATTCCCATCTGAAATTGGAAGCTTTCTTATCCTCTCCCCATCCCCTCCCCCCTCTTTTTTTCCGCAACTCCCGCGTAGTTTCCCTTCGCGCCATCATTCCAACGAACTCTTAATCCCTCCATTTTCAATTCATCTCCTTCCATTCCTCCTCCATCTTTACGCGCGCGCGACGCTTACAACTAATGATGCTTAATATATCGTTTTGTATCCGCTGCAAATATAAAACTGTTGATGAAAAATATCTCGTGTTGCAGTGATCATTTCTCCCCGTCGCGAGATTGGAGATGGCTTACATTTGCATTCCACGGCTCCCCTCTACTGAATTGTTCCCCCCCCCCCCCAATCTTTCTCACTCAACCATACAAATTTTACTCTGTCTGCAAGTGTAAATCACCGTCATTGCCAACCTTGCAAAGTTCAGTTGGGGCGGTCCACATAATGGGGCACATAAATTGACGGGGCCTTATATTTAGCAGAATCAACACGCTACTTCGTCATTTGTTTATTGTGATGTACTGCAAGTGTAAATCACCGTCACTGCCAACTTTGCTAAGTTCAATTGAAGCGGTCCATATAAATGGGGCACATAAGTTGATGTATCCTTATGTTTAACAAAATCGACATCATATTTTGTCGTGTTGTTTATTATATGAGGTAGGTGAAAATCAACGACATTGCTGACCTTGCAAAGTGCAACACTTTGAGGTTTTTAACGTAAATGGGGCACATAAGTTAATGTGTCCTTTTTTAAAAAGCAGAATCCACATCATATTACGATATGTTGTTTATTATATCAGTTAAGTGCAAATCACCGTTATTGCCAACCTTGCAAAGTTTAACAGTTGAGGCGGTCCACGTAAATGGGGCACATAAGTTGATGTGTCCGTTTTTAACAGAATCAATATCCTATTTCGCGATGTTGTTTATTATATGAGGTAAAATATTTACTAATGCTAGACGATTATATCATTGCAAGAAAATGAGTGAAAGGGAAAAAAAAGAGAAAAACCAGGTAACCTTGTGGCAGGGCATAACTGTTAAATATTTCAGTAAATATTTTTAATATCTACCATAAGTTGAGTACTATTATTATGTTTGACGTATTGGGTTCTGTCTATCGCGCCTTATGTCAGCAGTGCAAATATGTAACCTAGTAGTCCTAGTGTGCAGTTATCTGTTGGCTTGCAGTGATTCTCTCAAAAATGTTCTCTCTGGCAAGCTGTGTTATAAAACTGCACTTTTCGCTGTGGTGTAAATGCAATCCTTGTTACTAAAACTAACGTTACTTGTGTCCTGAGAAAACTCGTGTTACATGGATGCCAACTGTAGTAAAGTGAACATTTTGTGTGAACCTCCGTGTTTCACTTGTTATTATTGATCGTTATAATTCCTCTGGATAGTAAACAATGTGTTCTGTGAGGAAACAAGTAATTTTTAACATAATTAATGACTTGAAAGAGGTAATATAAATATTGTAAAACCATTTAATTAAAAGCAAATTTTATTCACAAAAAAAATACATAAAATTACATATTTAATCCTTGCTTATTTTTTTCTTTACAGCCAGTGTGTGTCTACCCACACTTGTTAACATAAGCATATAATTTCAAGTAATGAATGCAGTGATACAGAATACACAGTACTCATAGGTAAACGTCTAAAATCACTATGAAATACTTTTCTTATAAATATTGTTTAGTAAAATACTCTTGAACAGCCTATATCATATTTTACGTTTGGCCGCAAACAAGGTGAAATGAAGTATTTGCACACTTTACTCATTTTTCCAAATATTAATTTCAATAATGGCAAATAAATAAGTACCTGCACAAACAAATAATTTTGTCATCAAAACAAAATACGAGACGCTACACAACGTATTTGGTTGATAAATAAGCTTGTCGACAAAATACTTACGCGTGACAGTAAAATATTTGGTTGACACAGATAGAATTTGTTTGGAAATACCCAGATGTATAGCAAAAAAAACTAAAAGCACGCCACTGTTTTTATTCACATCTCAGTAGTAAAGCTGCAAATTCTGTGACAATT
This sequence comes from Medauroidea extradentata, assembly GCA_003012365.1. Lineage (NCBI taxonomy): Eukaryota > Metazoa > Arthropoda > Insecta > Phasmatodea > Phasmatidae > Medauroidea > Medauroidea extradentata. Next base: position 54,158 of record PNEQ01006825.1, read on the forward strand.
AGTATAGCACTATATGTAAGTGTATGTAATAATGTTTCATTCTGGTACCAACAATCACGATAAAACTATTTCTACAGAAAACAGAAAATAAAAACTTAAAAATGGGAAATATTTACCTACGTAACAATCCTGCATTTGACAAGGCAGAGTGTCAATCACGAAGGTCTCAAATTCAATACTAGCAACGTTTTTTTTTATTTATTTTTTTTTACGCAATATAAATGTTACACTTTTAGTACCAGTTTCGCCATGTCTCGTTATGTTCCCATTATCGTCTGATTAAATTTTTATGTATTTAGTTGTTCATATTTTCAAAATGGCGTCCATTTTAGCGTGTTTTGATCAAGCTAAATTTGTAAGGAACCGTACTTAGAAATTGCATCAAACTTGGTACACATATACAACATACAAATCAGACTTGACTTATGAGTATTTTATTTATTCTGTGTCATATTTTCAAAATGGCGGCCATTTTTATTATTTATTACACATTTTAGGAAATATTTATTCAGAATTTTACCAAACTTTGTACACATATACCTATAATGCTTACATGAATAATGTGCATTTCATTCATCTTGCGTTCATATTTTAAAAGAGCGGCTATTTTTAATTTGTTTACATATTATCCTATATCTGAGAAAATAAGGGGCCGCGAAGGCCGAATGGTCAGACAATTCGCCTCCCACTTTTCGCACGTGGGAATCGAGCCGAACGATGTCGTTGATCGGTAGGTTTTCTCGGGGATCTGCCGTTTCCCCCGCCCATTCACATTCGCTCCGTAGGCCTACTCACATAATGTCACCCCCACCAGCGCTGAAGACCTCGATGTTAACTGCTGACCAAAATTTCTCACTCCCTCTTGTAAAATAATTTTAGAATTTCATCAAATTTGGTACACAATTACTACAAACAAACATTGAAAGAAAAATTTTGTAGGAAGTCTTCCCTACAAAATTATTTTGTAGTAGTAACAAAATGTTTTAGTAGCGGGCAAAAAACGTTAGTGGCGACAACAAAATATATTTGTGATGCCGCAAAATATCATTTTCACTGAAGATGACTTGATTTTTGTGTATT
>PNEQ01006825.1:55337-79857 GCA_003012365.1 Medauroidea extradentata
TTTTTTCCATATTTTGTTGATATCTTAGAATTGGTGGCCGCTTTTATATTTTGAGCATTGTATAACATATCTTAGGAAATTTTTTTTCCAGAATTTCACTAAACTTGGTACACATATACTATATACAAAGTTGACTTGAATATGGTGTATTTTGTTTATCCAGTGTTCATATTTTCTAAATGGGGGACTTTTTTTATATTTTAGCATAGTATGACTTATCTGATGAAACATTTTCAGAAATTTCATCAAACTTGGTACATATGCTACATATTAAGCCTATCTCAGTCATTCTTTTGTAATATTTTGAAAACTGCGGCTATTTTTTATCTTTATGATAGGAAGACATGTCTGAAAAAATTTCCCTTAATTTCATTGAAGTGGGTACTGTATATTACATAGTAATGTGACAAAATATTTTGTATATTTCCTGTATCATACGTCTAAATCAATTTTATAATGAACTAGCCGGCCAGCTGCGGCGTTGCCCGCGTGAAATTATGTAATGTAAACAGTAACTCTGGATAAAATATGTGATGAAGGCATTTAACAGCTAGCGTACTCAATAACAGTGAACTATAATTAACTGCCTTAGCTCAGTGTAAAGAGTGGGCGCAATATGCTCGTATGATGTCATAGTAATTCCCATCGCAAAGTCTTGCACGGGATACGAATCCGTAACCTCACCCCTTCCACACCACAAACTTTATATAATACCTGAGTGAATGTTAAAGGCATGCCGTGATAATTATTTCGTATGTAGTGGCTACAGTCCAAAGAGGTTTTATTTATGAGTAGGTTGGCAAAAAGAAACTACTGTTGAATTATTTATCCGTGATCATTCTCTTTTTTCGGGAGACTAACATTTTACTGCTTTTCACATCCTTAATTTTCTAATTTTATAAAAACCTGAATTTGATTTGTAGATATTTACATAAGCTTCATTCTTATCAAAAAATCATCTCGATACCTCAACGGGTATAAGCGGTAGGGCCTACAGATGATTATTTGAAATCACATTATATTTTTTCACAGCTTTCAAGGACGAATTTCGAAAAACCCTGAAATTACTTTTTTTTATATTTATGTGAGATTTATTTTAAAGCAGAAACCATGTTAATATTTCCACTGGTTTAAGATATAAGTGGGATTAATTAAAATACACGTTTTATTTTTTTAAGAGCTTTCAAGGATGAATTACGAAAAATGTTAACAATTCTTTTAGATATTTACTTAAGCATCATTTAAAAAATAAATCACCTCACTATCTGAAATGTTATAGGAGAAGTCACGGATTAATGAAAAACACATTTTACGGCTTTTCACCCCCTTAATTTTTGAACTTCGTAAAATCGTAAAATTTGCGAATATGCATTTCTTTGGGCAATATTATGAAGTTAAAAAATTTATGATAGTATTCCCGGTTAATGAGATATCAAGGATTATTTTGAAACACATTTCACCCCTTCTCACCCCCTTAATTATCGAATTTGGAAAAATCCTTTCTTAGTGTGTGCCTACGGGGCAAGGGGAAGCTTCCCTCAAAATTTCATGGTTCTAGGTCCAGCGGTTTGGGCTGTGCGTTGATGAGTGAGTGAGTGAGTGAGTGTGTGAGTGAGTGAGTCAGGACACTTCATTTTATATATTAAGATTATCGTAATATTCCGTAAACGATTTTAACTTTGGGCTAATATGCACCTCTTTGAGGAAAGTAGGCTTATCAGTTATGCAGATAACTTCTTGTTTATTTTAAAGCACAACCTTTTGAGACGTGCAAAATTGTTTCTAAGTGCTCCAAATTATCTTAAGTAATTCGCAGAAATACGTATTTCTATTTTCAGTATACTTTCAGAAACAACATTTTTTCCAAGAAAAGGTAAATTTTGATAAACACTTTTTGGAATTTCAAAGTTCATGTATGGAGTAATATTAATATGCCTACTGATTATAATATTAACAGTGATAAATCGTGGCCAAAGAAAATTTTAATTTTCAAAAAAAAATATTTGATTTTTTTTTTAAATTTCTAAATGGTGCAAATTGATGGTAAGGGAAATTAAGGAAAGTTTAGGGTATATTACTTCCCGTATTCAACATATTTTTTGTTAGTGGCCTTCGCAGACGCACGCTCATCTCACCAAATTTTCGTCACAATCACGTGACTGGCATATGGACGAATACGTTATATATATATATATATATATATATATATATATATATATATATATATATATATATATATATATATATATATATATATATACACACACATAATGGGCAAACTTACCCTATTTCGTGATACTAATAATAAGACTTGTAACTTTGGTAACAGAAATATCGCTGCTATAGAACCATGTTGTTCTAACTCCATTTTATTTATTTATTTATTTTTTTTTTTAAGATTTGTGGCTAGTATATACTAACTCCATTCATTTTACATTACAGTACAGAGGAAATAGAAATATTCAACTCAAGGTATAGAGCCAGCATGTTCTACTTTTTGTTCTATCTCCATTGCAAAGGTATACATTTACTGTTATTTGTTCTATTCATTTAGCATTACAGTATTTGAAACTTTGGAAACATATTATATTACATAAACACAATTTATAGCGTGCGTTAATATTTTAACTGCGAAATCAAACATATGTTCCGAAAACTTGTAATGGCTCTCTTGTAACATTTCTAAATATGGAGTTAGAACAACATGGTTCTATAGCAGCGATATGTTAAATATTTTAATTATGATTAGATACACTAGTTACTTATTGCAGAAACTGCACCTGCCTGCACTCTGTTGGTACCTGAGTGAACTATATGTACAGAGCCTTACCAATATTGTGTGAAGCCTGAAAAGTGTTACATATACAGGATGTTCAGAAACTAACACTTTAGAAGCACACCATGCCAATCCTACGGTAAATTGTAGACGGAATTGTTAGTAGCAAAGTGTTGTACGATGCCATTTTACGTACACAATCTGGCAACCCTGCACGGAGATAATCCCTTCTTGCGCTCCTCTGTCATGGTATTATTTAATGTTTGTTACGTCGAGTAAACGTGGAATAATGTTTGGACTGCTCGGGATGTTTCCCTTCACTCATACTATGCAGGTAAGTACAATAGTAGTAAGATAAGTGAGATATCTGTGTAGCGAACATACACACATGCACGGTAAAGTGAGATATACTAAAGCCATGCTTTTTACTTTCTACTGTTCTTGCGATAATAATTTTTTTTTAAGCTTACACGAGAGTAGGTATCAAAAATCCGTTTGGCAGTTTTGTTTAAAATAGTTTTTGCAGTGATAGCTAATTTTTTTTCAAAGCAAGACGTACAGTTTCGACTTAAAAGTCTAATAATCAGAAATTCGTTAATTACATAATTAGACAAAACCTTGAAAAACTTAGCCAACGTGGGGAAGACTAATTAAACAAAACTGACTGACAGATTGTTTATATGCTCTCGTTTAGGCATAAAAAATTAATATCGATATAAAATAGAAACTGGAGAGCATGGCCTTGAAGTCTAGTCAATTTTTTTTTCCTTTCAGGTAACTCAGCAGTGTACGTAATATACCCGCTGTATAGATGTTACCGTACCCGAAAGTTTAGATTTGATGACAGTTTAGGCCTGCTGTAATATACAGCATCTTCTCAATATGTATTCCGAAGATGTTAGTTTACAGTTTTTAATATACATCGCACAAATTATTTGGTTATACCAAGAAAATGTTATTTGACGCTGCTGAACATTCCTCTCAGTGTCGCGGTGTGTGGAAGCATCCTAGAGAGACGGGAGCTACTCACCAGGCCAGATGAGCCCCTCGTGTAGGCGGGTATGAGAGGGAGGGGGGTGACAGCAGAGTAGCGAGGGTAACAGTGACAAATCCCACCCCTCTGGCAACCCCTTGAACCTGTTCCGCTGCCAGCCCTTATCAGAGCAGACGACGAAACAAAGCCGCAATAATGACGCCTTCGGAGATGCCACTGCTTGCAGCGACAAACTCTGGGCAATACATTCTCAAGGGCGGAACTGAAGTTTCCGTAAACTATCCTTTCCTCTGCGCAATTGTCTAACTATACAAGTTAGCTTTTCCAATCGCACTGACATTTGATTTATATGTGCGATGACAAAACAGGGTGTTCCGAGAGGAATTGTCATTATTCTGTGAGGTGATAGTACTAGTCATTGTGATCGATGAAGTACATGTGAACATGGAGTCAATATGGGACGGTTGTCGAGATAGCCCCATTTGAATGTAAACATTGATATTGTTATTGTTTAATTTGGAGTTATGTTCCTCGTTTCAGTTACAAGGAAATACTGTAATGCATGGAATAACACGCTAATTTTTTATCCGTAGTTGTAATAACAATATTAAAATACACAACCATATTTTTTCATGTCATGTCAAACCCAACTTTCAAGTTAACAGTTCACATTAGTCGGTTAGCTGTGTATGCACACATGTTTCCATGGCAATGCATTGCCTCCCTGATTATGACCACGGTCTCAGAATTACAGGTCTGGACACTAGCCTATCTACCAATGCTGTTGAGATGACCCCTTCATGACTCAAAGCGCCACTAGCAATGAATTGTTTTAACAATGCAATATAGCGTCGTACTAGCAGTGCTCCTAGCGTCTACGACACGTACTTGCTACTCGCAAACAACACCAGAGTGCCAGTAGCGCCAATCTGTCATAAGAGGGTTAATTTTCAACTACAAGTGTCCAGACCTGTACCTCTATGACCGTGATTGTGACATACTGCAAGGAGGAACATACTATACTTTGAATACAGTGACTAGTACTATCAACTCCCAGAATATTGCCCTGTCCTCCCGGGACAGTCTGTATTTAGTTAAAGGACTGTGGTTTGAACTCAAGGGCGAAGTTGACTGGCTCATCTGGTGCGGTATCGCCTCTACCGCAAGACACAAACAACGTGCAGTGGTATCGTATATCACTCGCCTGACTGACACTTTCAGTGGTGACCCATCTTTTTATTGGTGGAAAGTTTTAGGCAAAGTTCAATACACCACTCTACCGTAGTTTCCACAAATCCCGTGAGTAGTTGTTCAGATATAGGCTGTAAAAAATAGAGGTGATGGAAAATCGCGAAAATGTCTTGTGACAGCATGCCCTTGAAAACGATGTAGTTAAATGCAACACATGTGATTAGGTGATGTACGTCTGACACAACGTAACTGTCTGCAGACAAATAACGGGCATAACATATTACAATAGCGGGGTTCTTGTTGGCTCAGTCAAATAGGGTAACAGCTCCACGTACAAGATAAAGCCAGTAATCTTCAGGTAAGCTGAATGTGTCTTGAAACCCAACAAACAGTCAAATTTTCCCGCGATAAACCATAATCTGTAATAATAGCTTGAAAAACCAGTTTTTAGCCATTTTGAGGGTCTCCTAAATGTTCTTTGCAATTAATATGACATTTTGAAACTTCCTTTCCGATATCGTTTTAAGTGTTTGTTCTTATCGTAAATGCACACATTAGAAACACGTTGAGAAGTATATTAGGAAAAAGAGTTCTGCTAGCACGCTGCAACGCTGTTAACAAGGCAGGCAGGCGGCCGATCAGAATCTCTTGACTTGCTCACCTCGCTTCTCTTCTGTGGCCTCGCCTCTTCTGTGTCTGCGCGCTGCTCCGTAGCTGTTTCCTGGAGGGAAAAATAAACGCTTCCCAGCCACAGGACGGAGCCCAAAGTGTCGTGATTTATACTAGGTAGAATGTTCGCGTCCAAGTTACACCGGGAGTCCAGAGAGGACGGAGGGGAGCAGATCTCGATGAACGTCAAAGTAGGAAGGATCAATAATTCACCAGAGTTCCCCGGACATGGCCGAATTATGAACTCAGTGTAGGAGGACGGAGGGAGGGGTTGAGGGGGTGTACGGCGTCAAGGGTCGCCCTGGCGGCAGGTAAATCATCCTCGGAGGACGTTAAGTATCTGTAGATTTATTGGCGCCGGGGCATTAGATGATTACACTACCGTGGACGTCGGTCGGCTTCTAGCATGGAGTCCGTCCTGCACCAGTCGAGATATACTCTCTTCCATAAACTGCAGTACAATTTGACAGCTTATTTATAAGCAGGGATTGGAAAATTCCGCGAATTCAATGACCTGCAGGCTAGATAGAATCCATTGTACTATGCATACTCAAGCCCAGTCTAATCGTCAACTAGCTGTTACTCAGTGTAACAACAGACAATGAACGAATATACGGGGCTTGAGTATGCATAGTCAATGAATTCTAACCTACAGGTAATTGAATTCGCGGAAATTTTCCAGTCCCTATTTATAAGTAACAACTAGAGACGTGCAAAATTCGCGTTATTACGCAATTTGGTAGCAGACTAAACTTCACTTTCCTATACATAACAGAGCATAATCTGCTACTCAATTGGCCACAAATTTTTATGTGTTGTTATTAACGTGTGTTACGTCTCTACAGAGATTGGCCTCTCTACCGTGTAAGCATTCTCCGCGGCAAGTCACGACAATATCGGCCAGCCTAGAGTCACTTGGAGTCTACTCAGCTATCCGAAAATAACAAGAATTTTGCACGTCTCTAGTAATAACTGTAATTATTTTGTGTTAATGGGTTTCAATCCAACACAAAATTTACATTATACTGTAAAAACTTATTATAGGTCGTTCGGGATAAAGTGAACACTAATGATTTAACCTTTAAAAATATCACTAGCCGTTACTGCATATAATTCAACATTAACAATAGTAACCTTACTGCCTGTATGGTTGGCAGTGAACAGCCGAATGTTGTTCCGTGTAATTTTTTTTAATAAAGTAATAATGAAATATAATCAACTAGAATTGGCATGCGACTTTACACAACTAATAAACTATTTTTTTTAGTCAAATTGTACAAGTTTCTACCGACTGTACAAGTTCTTACACGAGTAAACATCAAGTTGCGTGTCCAGAGAGGTTAGACATTTCCGGTCGTTACTCGTTACGCGCGGAAATATACGAATTGGCTGAAAGTAGAAATCTAGCTCGGAACATGTAGTTATATTGTTAATTGTTGCATTTCATTATGTTCATTGGTTTTCAAGTTTTGTATGAAGTAAAAATATGCAAATTTTGACTTTGAAATGACATTTTGGGAAAACTGGCTTCGCTATTTTTTTTGTAAGAGGAAAACGTACTCCCAAGTAATGTATATAAAACTAACAATATTTCATTCAAATATAAAATTTGGAACAGCCTTAACAACCTAAAATTTGGCAAATAGCGTAACATTATATATTTTATTTATTTATATTTGTTTATTAATGCACAGTTCTGAGGCAGGTGACAACGCCAACACGACGTATTAGCATTCGGGAGAACCCGGTATCGATTCCCGACTCCTCAGTCTTGATTTCGATTTCCTACGGTTTCCCGAAATCACTTCATGCTAATGCTGGTATGGTCCCTTAAGGATGTTCAAGTGCTATAAAATCATAATTTTATATTTTTATGCAATAATGTTAGTTTTGTAGACGATACTTGTGAGTACATTTTTCTCTTACGAAACAATTTTAGCTCTCATAGTTTTCTCATAACGGGGTGTCAAAGTCAAAATTTTTTGTTCTGCTGTCATGCAAATAGTAAAAACTAACTGACCTACTTAAACAAAGTAATTCACTGTGAACTTACATACCATGAGCTACGCAATAAAACATTCAAAAACGCACAACGTAATATTTTGAATTAAAAAAAAATAGCAGAAGTGCAGAAAAAAGTTGCAAATTCAGTAATTTTTTTTTTAATACAAAAACAGTTCACGGGATTTTTGCAAGTGTTTTATTACGTAGCACATAGTATGTTATTTCACGTACGTAAGTCAATTGGTTTTCACTGTTTGCATCGCAGCAGAACATGCAAATATTGACTGACGCACCGTTATGAGAAAACTACGCCAGCTAAAACTGTTTCGTAAGAGGAAACTGCACTCACAAGTATCGTCTATAAAACTAACACAATTTCATATAAACATAAAAGTATGACTTTATTGCACTTGATCACCCTTAATATAGGCTATGGCCGACTCCTTTGCTAGTTCCAGTTCTTGAGTACAAGTTGTATGTAGTCCATCTCTAATTGCCTCGCATTTGAGGAAACATAAAGACCAGTATAAATAAACATCAATATAAAAACATTCGTTCTTTCTCTCTATATAGTTCTCAATTTTTTTTTTCTCCCTCGTTCTCTCTCCTCTCTTTTCTCAAGTTTCCTCACTCACACGGGAGCCGTGGTATCCCTTCTCAATGTTGGCCGATTTTTTTAAGGCAGTGAATATTATGGTTTTAGGTAATTACGTAATTAACGAAATTATGCTTAATTGAATTTTTAGTCAACGCCGTATGTTTTCTTGTTTTGAAAAAAAATAGCTACCACAGCAAAAACCATATTAAACAAAACTGCCAGACAGATATTTGATATCTGATCTCGTTTAAGATAAAAAATTACTATCGCAAAAACCGTACAAACTGAAGAGCATGGCTTTAAGTGCTGACCAAACACTCTTTATCACTCACTCACACGCATATACGCAAACACGCACGCATGCCGGTCGTAATTCTTCACAGGGTTGTCCCATCAAACTGGAAGCGACTGGGGAAAAGTTTTTAAATCTCCCGCGCTTCACAACTTAACCCCTGCAAGCGCAGGCCCACCTCCAGTCGCCATAATTCAAGAACCGAGCGTTAATCGTCTTCTGTGGTCGTTGTAAACAAGTTCCCAGAGGCACACTCTTTTTATGTCGCTTGCTAGTGTCTCCCAACACTTCTCAGTAAATACGACAGTGTAAAATCCCCTTCACAAAGCAATTCCGTTATTATTTATTTGGACATAATACAGCACGACACGTTAAACACGTGGGCTTCTGAATAATACTGAAACGATAAAACTGAACACTTGAATTGAAACGTATAAACGTCTTTTAGAACATTTTTCCAAATAACCGTTTTTCCTTGTCTTACCTCAGTATTTTACATAACCGTCAAAGTAGGCGGGATAACTTACTTTTCCTCCATATCCATTTGTTTCCAAAAAGCACAGAAAAGCAAAAATATAAATTATTCAGGTTAATTAAATAAGCCTGTCCTTGCATATTCCTATAAAAACACAATAATTTATACTATAATTTTTTACATTAAAATTATTGCTAACTCTGACACAAATCTCGAGAGGGATTTCTGATAGACAATGGGTAACTTTATACAGGATAAATGTAACTTCGTGTTTAAAAAAAAACAAATACGCTACAAAATTCACTATAGCATTGCAAAACCTATGAGACTGAGGTCAATGAGAAAAATCGTGGGTACGCACACTCGTGCACATTTATTTACATAATATGAAGCGTGTCCCAATACAAAATATAGAATACTTACTACGAAGACACTATCTGTAACCTAACAATAACACTATGTTGCAAAACGTCTCAGAAATAAATAGAATGATCAGGTACACAAACATATCGCGAGATGATCGCTAGCTAGACTCCAGTTGAAAACTTCGAAAACAAATTAACACGATGTAATTTTGTGCATTATCCGAAAAAAAAAAAATGATTAAGTAGGCGTGGTACATAATGCAACGCTAAAAGCGTAGGTTTCTTGAAGCCGCGAAAATTAAACAATAACAATCCTAGACAATAGTTTTATCCAACGTCTTAAACAAATTTGTTTCCAGTGTTACGAACTTCTGAGACACAATCTCTGACGCCGGAACCTCGTGCATTTAACTGCGGCGCAAGAGATCACGCGTAACGAATTAGTAATTCTGGATAAATATTTACGTATAAAGTTGGCAAATACCATTATTAGAGATGATGGTTTATCCTGGCTTTTCCTTGTACGTGCAGCTACTGTCCTATTTGACTAAGCCAATAAGAATACCGCTATTATAATATTTGATGCACGTAATTGGTCTATAGACAGCTACGTTGTGTCAGTGTTTTCAAGGCTATGTTGGCACAAAACATTTTCGCGATATACCATCATCTCTAACCATTATCTAGGATTGTCATTGAGTATTTTATCCATATTGGCTTCGAAAAAAGCGTAGAAATTAATTTTTGTTTTCAGCGTTTATTTACCTCCACGCACTCTTAAGTAGTATCAGTTGATTCGTTTCACATAAGCGATAGGTAATTCGAAGCTTTACTTTGAGCTACAGGTTGAAACCATCACTAAAAATAAGTCTAAAAACAAGTCACCGCCTAACGCGTGAACAATGCGTGTCACGTGTGTTGCATTTTACGCGTAACAGCAAACATTTGGTGACCAGTTTCTTAACACATTCTCCAATCTCCGCTTCTATGTTTTTAAAAATACATTACGCATATTAGAAACAAGTTTTAGGCAGGAACGTGCGTACTATTTTTTGAGGGAGAAAATGGGGGGGGGGGGGGGGAATAAAATAAGAACACTACTATTATTTCTACTACTACTATCTTGAAATGCAATTTGACGCTTTGGGTGTCTACTCCTACTCTTTAATTACAAAAAATAAACCTATGTCATTCTGAAATGTAAATGTGAGATAATGTGAGAAAAGAAAGAGGAGGGGGAGAAACATTATTTGCTTCCTCCCCCTAGCCACACCCCACCACCATTGTTCATGATTTTTGGAGTCCCTCAAAATAATAAAATGTTTTTTTTTTTTTTTTTTACGCGAGGCTTGTACGTATAAACTAGATTGCAGCTGTGACTGCGAGCACGCACTTTCAAAGCGTGATGATGAATGGCTTCTACATTGTTGTGAGTGCTCAGGAAATTATACAGATCATGGCATTGTTGATTTTGAGGCACTGTCAGCTTAATTGTACGCGGTTAATTCTCAGGAGACTTAGCAGACAATGTGAGCCTAACATTTAGTCTAGCATTTAGTTAAAAATAAATATTACTAGACATTTAAAATGCCAACACGGCTTACTTGACATTTATAAACATTAAAAAAAACTACGAACCTCGAATGCCGTGACCAGGATTCGAACCTGGGTTATTGCGGCCACAACGCAATGTACTAACCACTATACGATCACGGCTATCAGGCCCAGTTGGCTAGCGTGGTCATTTTTAAGATACTTAAAAAGTCATGCTATATTTATTACGTAACTATCGTAATAGTAATATATATTAAAGGATTACACGGAAATTACCTTTACTTCACTCACAAACAAGTGAAATCCAATGCGTAGCACAATAAACGAGGATTGGAACAAACTTCGTCAGTGCCGTTTATTTAAAATTTACTCCGTAAACGCATTATGGCTTTAAAAAAATTATAAACGTCACTTATTTCAAAATGGTACATAAACCCCTGAATTATATAAAAAGGAGATAAGTAACATATTACAAATACGCCTTTATTAATGTTAAATGACAGCGCCTTTACTATATTTTGCATTATTTATTGTTTACTCACGGTAGAAAAAAATGTGCATGCGTTAGTTTACTTGAAGTAAAAATAAACATATACGCCCTTATGGATAAAATTGTAAAGAAAAATAGTATACACAATTATGAAATACTGTTAAATATGTACTTCTCATATTTTCACTCCTTGATTTCTTATGGCATAATTTTTGGGGCAATTCAGTGACAGCTTAGAACATTTTTAAAATAAAAAAATAAAAAATTAAAAAAATTAATAATGAACCATAATTTTTATTTACTCTGTACTAGCTTTTATCAAAGAAAATTGGCTTGGCTTTTAAGGCTAATCCTAATAACACGTTATAACACTAGAATTAACTAAACAAAAACAATTTTCATTATCCTATCCCCTCACTTACGTTATATAAAAAATACCTGTAACATGTCAGTTACGATTTTCAACAAGTTACTTGAAAGAATAAAAACCATTTTAACGCGAAAGTGCAGAAAATGTAAAAAATAAAATAAACTGTAAAAAAATTTTTACTGCAAAATTCCTATTACTCTATAAATGAATGTTTAAATGATTGACTACAGTGTATCTTGTCTTATCATCATATGAGAAATGTGTTATAATAGAGACTTGTATTTTCTTTTTATTACAGCAGCATTTCTTCTTCTTATAGTGTTTGCAAATGTATTTTTTGCATTGTATGTGTATATATGTATATCATTGACAACACCTACAATCCAGAGCACTTTTTTTGCTTAAAAAAATGGGCTCTAAAGATGGCTAAAAGTAAATATAATTAAAAATGAAAAGTAGCCAAACAAACACTGATTGAAAGTGAACTAAATACCTGATTCCAATTTATTTTTATTCCTGGTGTAGGCATGAATATTAGAAATAATTAAGCCTGTGTATACCTTTGTGGCAAATTAATTTTCTTATTTTCGTATTCCAAAATATTTAATGTTAAAATGTTTATAACAGAGATACAAACATACAAAAAAATTACACTTGAGTTCGTGATGTTAAGCCATTTCTTTTGAAATACCTTCAGAACGCAGAAATAAAATTCCACTTGAACTATGCGTCTGGCGAATAGACGTTGTTGTAGCGTGTCACGTGTATATATTTTTACACGAAACAGCTCAATTTATTCATATTACGTTTATCTACGAAAAGAACACGCACTTCAAACTACATTTCAATAACTTTAAAAATTCAACACGCTTGATTTTCGAGCTCTCAAAATGACAATAACGGTTTTTTATTTGCTGCAACTTTGAAAATACCATCTGGATTCATAAAATAGAAAACGGTATGCACGTGTTGGCTGTTAGGCTACTTCATACAAGACATTATTTGGTTCTAAAATGAACCTGATATGCTCATTTCAATTTCAATTAGTCGAGTAATTTATTTTATATTCTTAATTTACTCGACTGATTGCAGCTTAAATATACGTTAAAAGTTCGACAGCGCTGCTTTTATTGTAGGGCAAGGTAAATAGAATTGACATTGTAGTGGCAAATTTCACTTTTTTTTTTTTTCCAGAATTTCATAAGAGCAAAAAATAAAATAATTTAATTTGGCGACTGATGCCGAGCCTTAACTTCGTCATCTCTCTCGGTAAATCAATAACTGGTTGGTAAATATTCACTCAGGTGTTTCATTCAGTAGTTATGTCTCTTTTTTTACAGTTCTTTCAAAAAGATTAAAAAATCTTCTTGAATGAGTTGACATTATTATCTGCCCGGTAACCCATTGACTACGACAGGACCGTTCCAAAACGCACAGATTATATTCTATCCTCAGAGACGCAATCACATTATCTACGATCGTCATAAATTTCGCTCGTCTGTCCCTTTGAACGCCTTGCAACTGCAGTATTACGGGACACGAAACCACCAGCACAAATCTTGCCTTTTCCGGACGTTTTAACCTTTGAACCCCAAGAGAACTAACTATCCGTTTCGCGAGATAAACAAGGTAATATATCCCCATCATTTCTGCGGCGGCGGTAAATCTTGGGGAAAATAACAAACTAAACAAATCCACACACTTCGCGGAGATGCGTGAGGCAAGGACGCCGAACTTCCAGACAGCAGACTAATCCTATTACACGGTCAGAGTGAATCTCTATGTTGTCGCCTACCGGTGTATACTGACTGCTTCCTCCCCCCCCCCCTCCCTTCTATGTGGGGCCAGACCAAACCGCAACTATTAATACCTCAGCTGTTATTTACATGAGGAGGTAATTACTCGTGCCGGGGTCAGGTTTGATCGTCCGTTCACGTAATTCACCGACGTGACGCCTGCGATATCTCCCCAGCTACCTCAGGCCGGTACAGTCACTTCAAGTCGCGCCCGCTTCTGGGGACTGTACTGCCGATAGTCACGCTGCGTCCTTAGGCGCTTATGAGGGCAGGTTAGGTCAGCCAAAGTTTTTGGTGTTTGAAATTTTACCCTAGATAGTTTTACCCCTGTTCACATTTCAACTGATGACCTCTCGGTCAACACTAAAACTAATTTCGTATTTAAATATAAACACAAAGGCGAAGGTACCTGCTTCGAATATGGACCCGCTTAAGGTTCACAAATCATGTGTGCCTAAGTCAATAATTATATTACTAATATAACACATGAATCGTGCCGGACTATGCCGCTGGTCGGCGGGTTTTCTCGGGGATCTCCTGTTTCCCCAGCCCTCTCATTCCGGCGATGCACCACACTCATTTCATATCACCCCTCACCAGCGCTGAAGACCTCGATGTTAATCGCTGACCAAAATCTCTCAATCATTCACCCACTAATATAACATATGGATGGTGTAAGACAGATATTTATGGATGGTGTATGTTCACACAGGAGATTAGTGTGAATGGATCCCACATTGATCTCGACATTACTACACTATGGCGAATAGTTGGCCATATTGAGAACTGGACCATATTCGGTACAGGTACCTTATTATCTATGCGTAAAGAATACACTTTGGATGTAGCACTTAGCAAAATATTGGTCATGTATAATATGTGGGCTTGTTTGTTGTGTTACCGTAATTTTAAAACTTTAAGTAGCATTACAGGTGTTTATCTAATACTTGTAATCGACAAAATCTGGTCACATGGGTGGGGTAACCTTCCCCACTCCACCGAGTACATTTTCATAAGCACCTCACGTGACATGTCCTCTGGAGGTGCGGGACTGTCGAACCTTCGAACCATATCCCACCACTGGCTTTCATGTTCAACTCCGTGCGGCCACCGTCTGCAATGGGTTAGTACTATGAACTGAACTGATTTTATGGACATCGCTATTGTATACTTACGTGTTCCCGTCACAACGTTCTCCGAAAACTCGTCAGTAATAGCTTCGATCAATCTTTTCTGTCCCAAATAAAACTTAAGCCACCCACTCGAATACCGAATGTATAATTCATATCGGTATTGGCTGTTCAGGATAAAGTGAGCACTGCTTAAATTTTCTTTGCACCATTTTGCAATCGTCTTTAATATTTTTGACATGAAAACTTCCCTACACCTACCGGTGTAAACATTTCACCAATCTCAAAACTGAACATATTTGGCCCAAATCAAATACAGTTTTTGTATACTAAAAGTGTTCGTGAATGATGCCCAGTTTAAAGTGATGATGGTACATCGCGAAAATGTTTTGTGCCAACGTAGGCTTGAAAACACTGCAGTTTGTTGCAGCACGTATGATAGGTCACATCGTAGCTATCTGCAGACCAATAACATGCATCAAACATTACAATAGCGGGATTCTTATTGGCTCAGTCGAATAGGGTAACAGCTCCAAGTACAAGCGAAAGCCAGTAATATTTCATAAGCTGAACGTACGTTGAAACCCTGCAAATAGCCAAGTTTTCCCGCGATAAATCACCATCTCTAACCATAAGTGATGGCGCGCCATGTCGATTCCTCCCGGCCGCGTCGCACTATTTATTCTTGACAGAAAATGCAATCGGCAAATAAACACTCGAATATTGCACGAGCCCAACTTTTTCAACTCGTATTTGTCACGGCTTGGCTCATAAACAATTCTTAACACCTTCAAACACGACTAGAGTAAAAGGCCGATATTGCCTTAAGCATTTCATTTAGGAGCACAATAACGACGCCTTATAACTCCAAGGTCTCCTTGCTCGATCCAAAGATAACTATACACACAAAAAATACTTCAATCCAATAAAGGCAAATGTCAAATCTGTAGATTATGACTGACTCACAGCGTATAATGGGTAGGAATATTTTATATTACTCATGTCTAATATTTTTTTTTTTTTTTTGTAATTGTAATTCTGTCCGTTTTTAACGTCAGCCTTACGTAAAAGAACCAAACACATATGTTCAACAAACCGGACTAAAGCTTCAAAAAAATTGTTTTTCCAATGATAAAATCTAATAATTGTCATAGTCTATATGATTTCTCAATTTCAGTACTAATAGATTTTGTGTTACTACAATTCTGTTACTAAATTTAGAGAAACAACTCAATCCTGATTTAACTAGGAGTGGACTGAAGAATCTATATTCAAATTGTACTTTAAATACGTTCCTACCGGACTGAAGTAGGAGTGGAGTGAGTAATCCAGTCCATTCGGCGAGGTGAACACGACTGAAGACTCGGATTGAAACATTTAGGCTAAACACATACCGGACTGAACTGAAAGAACGAAGCGGTCGCCATATTGAATAGTTTCTTTGGTTATGTAAGAGGTTAGAATCGTCCTGGGCTAGCTAAATACAACTGTTATTTATGTTATAAAAGTAATTGGAAGTACCAAGGTTATGAAACTAAATATCTCGACGGATAAATTCATCCAAAGTATCTAGCAAATATTCGCATCTTGCTTTTTTTGACAGTCGTTTGTTCTGTAGTTCAGTGTTTTGCAAGGAGATGTCTCTAGACACAGATTCAGACTATGTTTACAAGTCAATCTGTATCTAAAATTTTACTATAAACACATTTCAATCCACTTCGCTCTATGTTGAATCTGGTCCAAGTTCAGTCCAGTCCGGAATTTTACTATAAAAGCACTAAATTTTATAGTGCTAGCCAGGCTGAATTACAAAGCCTACGTACTGCAAACTATATGTTAACAAACTTGTTGCCAAAGTTCAACCAAACATTTGTAAGTTCCAAAAAAATTCCGTGTTATTGTGTTTAAAAATATTTTATTCAAGGGCGTTTTTTATTTACGATACCGATTTATTTAGTGTAGTGTAATGTTTTAACTTTTCCAGTGACAAACTAAGCTAGACTAACGTAGGCTATTTAAGCTTCGTAGTCTACGTGTTCCAACACTACATAGGACTATATCCAAAGGTTCCAACTCGCCCGTGTTTATGTAGCCACACATTCAAAATACACAGAGTGATTCTTCCACGAAGAATATATTTACGGCATGATTCTATATAAATTAATTACGCGAATCACTCCAGGCCTTCCCAGAAACCTTCCTCCACCACCCCCCTCCTCCAAACCGCCTTTTATGGACTTGCCTGTTTAGCTAATCTAAAACTATGTTTTCGTTTTGAAGAAAAAAATTTACACAGAATAATAATTTTCTACATACATTTTGGGAGAAGGTTTAAGAGGGCGTGGTACATAATTCAACGCTAAAAGCATTCATTTAAAACTGTAGGTTTCTTGAAGCCAATTTGCGAAAGTTAAACAATAGCTATCCTAGACAATAGTTTTAGCCAACGTTTTAAACAAAATTGTTTCCAGTGTTACGAACTTCTGAGGCACAATCTCTGACGCCGGAACCTCGTGCATTTAACTGCGGTGCAAGAGATCACGCGTAACGAATTAGTAATTCTGGATAAATATTTACTCATAATGTTGGCAAAAACTATTATCTAGGATTGCCATTGAGTATTTTATCCACTTTGGCTTCGAAAAATGCGTAGAAATTAATTAATGTTGTCAGCGTATATTTATCTACCACACACTCTTAAGGACATTTGTAGAGCCATTGAATTTTGGTGAAAATTATTATGAAGTAACTTGTTTCAGTACCTCACATACACATCTGCAGCTCTGCTTCGTGGTCAATTATTGCATATTTTAAGTGTCTCGGTGTCTTGTGGTCAGTGTTGCCAGTATTAGAGGAATAAAAATCCCAGGACCCACATGAAAAAGTCCCATTTCAGCACAAAAAGTCCCTCAACTGTGAAAAAAACAATGCATTATTGTCTCGAGGCAGCATCATTTTTTAAACTGGCCGTATTTTTGTACAATATATTGCACGGGTTATTTATTTGTATGTTTTCAGCGCCTTGTGCACATAGCCTTTAGAACGAACCCTTATGGCAATAAACACATTCAAATAGTAGTTTAAACAAACAAATCTCGAAATAACTTCACATACAAAAATAATTAAACGTACCACGATTATACAACAGTGCTAAAAACATTTAGCAGATACTATGAGGTTCATAATAGCTTATCAAATAAGGTTGTGGACTGAAAAACTCCCATAACATCAATATTTACCTTTTTGTCCCATATTTAATTATTATGTTTAAAAATGTCCCACGAAATGGGGCAAATGCCACAACCTGGCAGCACTGCCTAGGATTCTACCCGCTCATCACAGACGAGTGTGGCAACAGTAACCTTGTTCTCATTGGTGTAGTCAAATAACAGACGCGTGTACACAAAGACACGTTGCCAATAACCACGAAGCACGGCTGTACATGTTCACTCTACAGTAAGCCTTGAAACAATGCGGTGCAGCATTATTTTCACCAAAAATCAGTAACTCTAGGTATTTATTATCTTGCAGGTTTAAAATATTGTTCTTGCTAAAACGTTGCAACATTGGGCTAGTTACTGACGGCCACGCCTGGTAGATTTACATTGATTTTGAAAAATATTTTTTAAACGCAACATAATATTCATGTCAAAGAATCCCTACATTGTTTTGTCGCCAATATATCATAATTTGTACGTCACTTTTTGGTAGCAATAACCCTAACATTTTTTAGAATTTTCATCTAATGTTTCAACATTTTTAGTGTGAAAAAATAAGCCAAAATCAAGCAAAATAATTTTTTACAAGCAAACAGTGTATTATTTTACAAAATGTCTACATTTAATTGTGATTAGTATGTCTGCTCATAGTCTTGAATTTTTTTCAAAGCATTCCGTTAAAAAAGGTTTTGAGTTTTTTTTGCACCAATGTGAAAAAACACGGCTTAGCATGGTCTTAAATGTTCACTGAAGAAAAAAAGAGATTATTGGTCACCACAAAATATTTTGTCATTATGGTGACAACAAAAATTTTTTGCTACACGTAATAAAGTTTTACAGTGACTACAAAAATGTGTAACAAGTACAAAAAAATTTTACTGAGGTCCATATAGACAAAACATTTAGTAGCCACCACAAAAACGTTTTTTTTTTCTGTGTTATTGTTATTGGTTCAGATGTTGGTTTCAAGAGTGCTTAATGAACCAGTGGAGGCAGTACCAAGCTGGTTGGATTTGTACAGTAAAGGGGAGGGGTGAAATTCTCTCCCCCCCCCCCTTAACCCGATAGCACATAGTTGGTGCTGTCAGCGGCTCGCAGCGCTAAGCTGTATCGATAGTCAGGCCATGCATTGTGGAGCGGTGTATTGACTGGGACCTAGTAGGGCGTATTCACAGTACCTCCTCCCTCCCTCATCGCCCTTCTCGCCCACAAGAGGATTAGCGTAGTTCACCGCCACTGTGGTTGTTGTGGGTGGAGTGATGGTGGGTAGGTAGCAGGGACACTGGTGCCCGCACACAGGACCGCCATCTTGTGGTGCCTTGACTTCACAGCTGAACAATCACTTCTGGCGTTTATGAAAAATACGGTAACCTACTAGCTAGAGTTATGATCCTTGAACGACTCTCTGACATGGAAGTGTGAGTATGACAAACTTAAGTGTTATTTTTTATATACTCCATCGCTAGAGATGATGGTTAGATATGGTGAAATTTCGCGAATTCAATGCCCTGCATGTTAGATTTAAATATCCTATGCATACTCAAGCCCCGTCTATTCGTTAAGAGGAGTCCTCGACTGCGCATGGACGGCGTTGCAGCGTGTCACGCGCATATATTTTTACGCGAAACCGCTTAAGTTATTCATATTATGTTTACCTACGAAAAGAACACACACTTGAAAATATGCTTCTATTTTTTTTTCTTTCAAAATTGCAGCACGCTTGTTAGGAACATGATATTCGGGCCTCTCAAAATGGCTAAAAACGGGTTGTTTAGACTGTTGTAACTCCAAAAATATTACCTGAATTCGTAAAGTGCAAAACGAGAAGCATGCGTTGGTCTTTACTCCAAACTATTCAAAAATAAAATATTGGGGCCACCGCTTAAAGTCCCATAGTAAAAAGACTACAACGGAAACCTCGCACGCCAGTTTGACGCACTGCCAATAGAGGCGATATGCTTCTCGTCAAGCGTGGTACAGTGGCTCTTATCGCTACGCTGTTCCCACGCGTCAGAGGAGGAAATTTGGCACCGCGAAACACTCCTCTTAATGGTCTGTTGTTCCACTGAGTAGCAACTAGTGGACAAATGGTAGGGACTTGTGTATGAAAAGGATATTTGATTCTAACACTCATATGGTCATTGAATTCTCAAAATTTCGCCATCTCTAATGATGATTTACCGCGGGAAAATTTGACTGTTTGCTGGATTTCAACACGCGTTCAGTTTACTAGAAGATCGCTGGCTTTCACTTGTACGTGCAGCTGTCGCCCTATTTGACTGAGCCAATAAGAATACCGCTATTGTAATATTTGATACCTGTTGTTGGTCTACAGACAGCTACGTTATGTCAGCCGTACATCATCCAATCATATTTGTTGCAAGAAAGTACAGTTTTCTCATGGGTATGTTGGCACAAAACATTTTCGCGATGTACCATCATCTCTAGCCATCGCTAGTTAACAATGCTGAGTTGCAAAAAACCAACAAAAACATAAAATGACTTAGCACGAGAAAATAAACAACAAAATGAAAACGAAGGACCAAACCAAGGAAGCCAGACATGACTGTATTCATCAAACATACAGGTTAATCCTAAATAGGAATGTAGTGGAAACCAAAAAGAAACTAAAAAAAAAAAAGGTCAATACACCAAACAAAGAGCTTGAGATGGCGACAAAGAATGGCAAAGACAACGACGACAGCACAAATGAACACAGCGATAAAAAATTGTTATGGGCAGGACAACACAACGAATATAACACAGATAACAGCCATAGAGGAACAGGTCTGGACCATGGATATATTAGTCTATTCAGTGGCATCTGCCGTACATTTCAATGGTAATCGTGTGAAGCCGATCATTTTCCAACATTTTCGAACTATGGTACGGTAACTAGTAAGTCATATGTCCATGTCTTCAGGCACGAGACCAATCTGAGGAAGTCCAGCAGACTGGCTTAGACAACACAACACGCAGTTCTAAACACGGGGAGGTGACTGTACATTCCTCCCCGGACGGATTTCGAACCCGGGACCCTTGGACGATAGGCCGGGAGCTCCAACCACTCAGCCAAGTCGTCTGACATATTTTATACAAGTGTTGAACATTTTACTAAATATGACCAAAGGCAGCAGGTTTATTGATACGGTAGTTCATTTTATTTTATTTATATCGCATACATAGAGACACTGGGAAATCGCGAAAATGTTTAAGATAGTCTCCAATGAACTGTAGTATATTAACCGTGACACGTGTGAACAGTTTTGGGACAAATCACACACTCTGCGTGTTCAAGCTGTACCGTTCTAACTGGGTTTGTAGAAGAGAGAAACAATGCTTTAAAAAAAACATAGCCAATGTCGATAAGAAACATTAAGTGTTATATACAGCATGTTGGAGCCTAGCATACAGTCAACTATTGCCGCGATTTTCCAGTTTCTCTACGCATACAACATTCGTTCCGTGCGTGCAGTTCCATTTCATTGTAGGTTGGGTTGCAACAAGTGTTGATGATAATTTTACAGCTCCAATAGGCTTGTTTCGTCGCCAACCAGCAGCTTATCCTGCTCTCGGGCTGGCTTAAGGGTGTTCGCGTGGCGTGAAAAAAAAGCGTAATTTTATATTTACCGACATAGTCTTCGTTTTATAGACGTTAATTGTGACTACATTTCCCACTTGTGAACATTTTTTTAGCTCTCACAGTTTTTCCATAGCGGCACGCCAAAGTCATAATTCGCAAGTTACGGGAACATAGTAATAACAAAAACTAAGTGTCTTACTCGAATACAATAATTTTCACTGAAATGAGATATTATAAGCAATATGCTAAAATTTAAAAAAACACACAACAATAATTTCGTTTTTTTTTTTTTTAATTGTCATAAATGAAGTAAATGTTTATCATTATCAGATTTTTTAAATATTACACAGGAATCTCGCACAATGCTATGTAGGCGTTTTGCAAATAGCGATAATAATAAATAACTGTTGGTTTGGTAAAAAATAATTTGTTTGATTTTGGCTTATTTAAAAAAATATATTGAAGAAACTTTAGGTGCAAAAATCTAAAAAACTATCATATATATTTCTGCCACAAATCAGGCATAAATTATGATACATTTGTGATAAAACAATGCAAGGACTCTTCGATGTAAAAATTGAGTTGCGTTAAAAATATATGTTTGCAAAATCACTGTAAAACTACCGGACGAGCCCTTACTGGTAAATGCTTAAGATTTATGTCGTGTAACGAATAGCCTTAACAAGGGTGCATTTCCTAAAACGATTTTCAAGTTAAGTTTAGACACCATAGCTCGAAACTCCTTATGGTCATATAAGATGCAAACTTTCAAAACCAGACGTGTCCACGAAAATTCGAAAATGAGTTACTGCATATAATTCAGCATTTACTCCAGTTGCCTTACTGCATGTATGGTTGGCAGTGGAATTACGCAATATAGTTCCACGTAGTTTCCCATTTAAATACAACAGTAATGAAACAAAGTGAATCCAAATTTGCATATTTATATTCTATATAATTAATAAATTTTTTATCATACTTTATAGGTTCCTACCAAATGTACAATTTATCTTACTCGTGCAAATATTATGCGCCGTGCCCAGAGAGGTTAAGGATCTCCCCTTCGTTAGCTGTTACGTGCGGAAAGATACGAACTGTCTGAAAATAGAACATTAGAAGGGCTTTTAAAAGTGCTCACTCATTCCGAACCGCATATAGCCTTTAAAACCAAGCTTGCCCGTTATATTCATCCAGAACTAGACATTACTAGTTTTTCTTTAATAACAAACGAAATATATAACTCATCTCATATCAAAAGCCAAAAAGTTTGAAAGTTAAAATTACATACAACAATAAACTTGCCATATTTCATTTTCCTTAGTATCGTCATATGTAAAATTTTTCGCTTTCATGTAAAGTCGACCGACATGTCTGATTTTGAATGTTTGATTCTAATTTGTCGTTCTTGTCTGTTTGGATCATTGCACATGTTTATTGTTATTCACTATTTGGTTTAACTTCAGAAAATTTGGACAATTTTGAAGTCAATTATTATTTTGGATGTTGAACTTATTTATTACCATGTCAGGTGACACTTTAGTTTTTAAATGATCCAGTGATGTAGTGTTCAACGTATGTTCATTAAAAGTTGCCTTGCACTGTACCGATCATTGCATAACGTTAACAGTTATGCAACCTCAGAACTGTACAATTTAACTGAAGTGTTAAAACAGAGTACCTATACAGTTTGCTGTGTTAGTTCGGTGCCTGAGCTGGCAAAGTTTAGATTGGCTGGACGATACACGAAAATAACTCTCACACTTAAAAAACTTTATTAGCTTGTACATAGAAAATCCTTGGAAACCCAGCTGCCAAATAAAATCTTTGTAAAACTGCAAAGGTGGTTCTTGTAAACATTTTAGGTATAGCTTTGTATTTGTACTTGAAGTAAGGAAAAGTTGAATTTGAAATAATGTTTTTATTCCGATCATGAAAATTAACTTATTTATTAAATAACTGGCAAGCAAATAATTTTCACGTGTAATTATTTTGAAAAAAATATAAACAGAGGTGTACGAGGATTCGAATACGCATTGTCTCGTTCTATTACCACACTACCTACCCATAGACTATATACCGTAAGTTAGATTGCCTATGTGTTATGTTTTTATTTGTACATACCTAACGTACGTTACAATAATTAACCTTTTTAAATTTTGTAACGCGTAACTAACATAACGATTCAAACGAAATATATACGAGGGATTTTGTTATTTTAGCATATACTAAAATTAAACAAATTTGGACTTGTTTCATGATTTTTATTTAGTGGTAAATTATTCTGTTGGGTCAAATCAGAGATTAGAGAAAATCTTCTCTTATCTCTGGGTCAAATGCGTGTTTATTTCGCAACTACGAACACAAAACTGTGTGATGCTGTTGGCAGTGTTCGATTATTATTTAGGCCTAATTGGTTTTACTAAAGTTAAGCATTTACTTTCCATACTTCGTTTACAGTTCTGGATGTATTCGAACAAGCTGTTAAATTATATGCTCCTCACGGTAACGTATTTTTATAGTTTCCTGCCACTTTTCAATATGAACAATGCTACCTAAATAACAGTCAAAGTGTATTAATTATACCATACTGAAAAGTTAACACTTCAGGTCCTCCATAAGTAATATTTTGTAATTATAATTTTAGAGAAGGCAGTCTTCTAAAGTATTATCTTTATTGCAAACCTCCTATGTAAATAAATTTTATTATAACTTCAGGCGTAATATTTGGCAGCCATGTAATTTACATTTACGAGAAGATAGAAATTGAGTATAGAAAGGCTAAAACTAGCCCGGCATTAAAAACTTACCTCCCTGAATTCAAAATGCTGTTAAAAATAAACTATTAGACATAGCGACTTGCGGTTTGCGGCATCATGTGCAGAAACTCATAAAGTTTTGTACAAAAATTCAGTACACTTCTACGTGGGCTCCTTTCGTAACCCTCAAAATGTCTAGACGATTCTCTATCTCAGCCCATGTGCGCACAAGCATATCTGGGGTGATGGTGCCTATTGC